>JBBMOJ010000207.1:0-70941 GCA_038090695.1 Sclerotinia spermophila | reverse complement strand
TTTATTGAAGAATTATCGAGGTTTTAAATGAAATTTTAAATTTGTATATAAATCATATACAAATTTGAAAATCGATATTTTGAGCCTTTAAATCTCAATCCAGAAAAATCCTAAAATTCTAAAATTTTTAGAATAAATTTAGAATAATCTTAATTATATATATATAAAATTTCATTGAATTATATTTATAAATAAGAAAATTAAAAATACTATTTTTTGAGGTTTTTGGTAGTGAAAGATGGCCCAAAAGAGGGGTGGCCCGAAAGTAGGGTGGTTGACTTAGCCATTTAAGCGAAAGGAAAAAACAACCGGCTAAGTTGAGTACCCTACTTTTCGGCCACCCCTCTTTTCGGCCACCCTTTCACATCAAAAATAGCCATTTTGCTCTATTGATAACTTTCTTATCTATAGATATAAATTTTTGAAATTGATATTATATATTCATTCTATAAATATATATAGATTATGAAATTTTCAGAATTTTAACTATTTTTTATAAAGAGTTATAAAAGATTCAAATTTCACTTTTCGAATTGTATATAAAACCTATGTCAGGGTACCGGTAAAGACTTATATTGTACTATAAGGGTAGAAGAGCTATGGAAGAGAGAGGCCCTACTTATAGGAAGTAGGACACGCTAGTGGTCCGTGCCTGAGGCACGAAGGCAACTACAGAACATGTAATTGGCGCCGTGACAACCTATACAAAATTGAAAACTTTCAAAATCTGAAATAATTTTTTAACAAAAATAGCTAAAAACAAATTATATAACTTTATCATAATATTATATAAAAAGGGATATAGAAGAACTTGAAATTTATATAATATAAATTTTTTGAAGGATTTATTAGAATTCTTTATTTTGACAGGGGGTTATAATCCCTGTAAAAAATGGAATTCTTGATAGCTACTTTTCTATTAATTATTATTATTATTAAAAGTGTTTTGTAGGAGTTTAGGCTATCAATTATTGAATTAAATTATATATATTATTTTTAATAATTTTTGTTGAAAAGTTATTCTATATTTTAAAGTTTTTCAATTTTGTATGTGATTTACTAACAAAATCTAAAAGTGAAAAATGAAAATTTCATTTTGCTTATTTCTCAATCAAGATACAATATAAAATTCTGAAAGTTTTTATACAAATTACTAACTATATAAGAGATTTATATTTAAAATTTTATAAAATTATATCCATAAATAAGAAAGTTGTTAATAGGGCAAAATGGTTATTTTTGGTGTGAAAGGGTGGCCGAAAAGTAGGGTACCCAACTTATATATTTAACGATACTCGTGATGGGGAGAAATTTTCCTAACTCTAGTCCTCTGTATCGTAGCTCCTAGTTTGTTGGACTTGGTTGATTTGGTTGATTTGGTTGCTTTTGTTTGTTTGATGGAGTTGGATGTGGATGTGGATGTGGCTTTTATGGAAATTGTGGGGATGAAATGAATTTGGAGAGAAATTGAGAACGGTGATTGGTTGATTAATTGGGAATGAGATGAGATGAGATGAGATTAGCGATATTCGAAGGGGGGAGGTATGCTCTCACGAAGTCAAGTCTGATATGTATCGTGCGTTGATCTCTTATACATATCGAGATTTCTTTTCTCTTTCTGGTTCTGCAATTGATGAAGTTTGGTTGCTGTACACTTCTCCTTCTTTTGTCTCCTGTGATTCCATTTTATATACTTGGCCAAATTAGATTGTTTGTTTTTCAGATGACAACGCGTAGAACTATATCTTTAGTGGATGAGATATTAGGGGTGGATATTAAGAGGTGTTGAAAATGGTAAATGGTAAAGTCAGGCGGGGGTGTTATTATTTTTCTATTCTAATTATGTTGAGTTTAACTTAAGTCAAGTATCGAAGTTCTGAAACGGAGGAAGAAAGAAAATGCATGAAATGGATCTTAATGGGCAAACTTTTGATTGGGCAAGAGTTGTACGAGATGTAAGAAGTTTTACGATCTTCCCTCTATCTTCTCCGCCAACCACCATCCCTATCATACTCATTATATTCACCACCATGACCATTTTAGCCCCTGTGTCTACCACCTGTACTGCGATGACCACGTCTATCCACATAGCTCGACCGAGGTTCAATCACAGACGGTGTAACATTGCCCCAGCCGGGGCCAGTCTCTGTACTACTTGCAGCTGCGGCATCGTCTAATTCATCATTGTCGTACTCGTCGTATAACGCCTGGTTGTGGTATTCGGATACAGTACCGATTGGTTGTTGGGGCTGTGGAGGTGGATATGGAGAGACATATTGAGTTTGAGTATTCGCATGCGTGTTTTGCGGTAGGGCAAACTGGGAAGAAGCAGCTGGTGGGGGAACTGGCGCATAAGCTGGAATGGGTGCTGGAGGTGAAGTTTGTGCATCGGGATTGTACTCTACGAAAGCCATGCCGTGAAGATATTCTCCTATTGCCTCTGTCGTGGTTGCGGCAGAGGCATTACTACACGCCACTTCCATTCCCATTCGACAGCTTAAATTATCTACCAAGTGGTTATACTTCCACGAAATATGATGCTCTCTTGTATCTCGCGGGGGTACTGCTTTGCAAACTTCGCAAATACTCATGTTCAAACCACGATTCAGGGCTATCGGTTCGGTTCCAGGTGGCATGGGTCGGTTCAAGACGGGCAAGCCTACGTAGGGGGACACAGGTCCCCATTGATCGTCGCCAGTGCCAATCCATCCCTCATAAGGATGATCTCTAAAAGTGTTGGCCATATAGTTTTCAAATTCGAGATGGGTTGCGGAAGAGGAAATGCCCGGGCCTGTCGCTTGCGAGGATTCGTGCTGAGATGTTCTAGCGGCATCATAATATGTCCCTACGGATCCGGGCTGGTACTCGGAGTATGGGGCTTGTGGGACACTCGAATGCGAGGAGCTGGGCTGAGAACTTCCATCACCATGATGATGTGATGATGAGGATGAAGAGACTTGCTGGTCGCTTTGTGGCGGTGGCTCTTGGCGAGATCTTCCACTACCATGGGAATGTCTCGATGATTGTGACGACCGGCCTGAGTCTCTTGTACGCTTTCCACTACTTTTGTGGCCCGATATGTTGTTTTACCTAAAGGATTGAGGTGGCTGAACTCAATTTATGACCGAATATTTTAATGTGCGTAAAAGACGTTCAAATGTTTGGGAAATATGTAGAGATAGGTTTGGATGGACATAGAAATGTAGAAGTGGATGTAAATCTACAGAACTCAGTTCCACAAAGGAAATCACAGCGCTTATGAGCACATCTGGAGCTCGAAATGTTTCTCAACGGTGATTCGAAAGGTGTGAAAAGTGTATACTCATATACCCATATGACTCGAAAATGGAGAAAAATACATATACATAGGTCAAAATATTGTGAATCTCCATTATCATGAATTTTGATCGTATATGACTCTCAACGGAGTACAGACGTTGTAAGAATGCAATGAGTATGGAGGTATGGTCATGATGCAAGTGAGTTTTGAATGAGTATTAGCCGCGGGATTTGGTTTTAGATGACTGTTGAAGAAGTTCGAATATTATCAGGCTTGATGTATGATTGGACTTGATTCACAGGTAGTTCGAAAATATAAACAAGATGATATAACATGATTTTCAAATAATTATACACAATATATATCACTTGACGAAAGTATTTACAATATTTACGATTCAATATACGGATATTATGTATAGTTTTCATATGAAAATTGGATTATAATAGTTTATTCTCATGATTATAGTATCAAAGAAACATTTTATAATATTCCCTCTATCCTCTTCACCGACCATAACCCCTATCACACTCGCTAACATATTTTTCGCTACCACCATTACTAGCTCCTGCGGCTACTATCAGGATTGCGAAGGCCACGGCGGCGACGACCAATATCCTGGACAGTATTTGTATACTCCCGGTGTTGGTATGCGCTACCAGATGCCACAGGAGCGCCTTGCGCTTCTAAATCGTAAGCCGGATCGGCGTTGTAAAATGCATCGCCAGCGTAAGAGCCGTCATACATCTCGGTTGAATATTGCGTGTACTCCTGATCCGGCTGGCTAGGAATCGCCGTTGAATCGAGCCATTCCGATGGGTGATAAGTTCGATAAGCGTCAGGGGCGAGTTGCCCATCTGAATACTGCTGTTCCTGGGCGTATTGGGGTGAGTGTGAAATAAAAATTGCCGGAGTTGATTGAATTTGAGATTGGGTATCTGAAGGATGTGAAGAATAAATCTTGGGTTCCTTGCATTTGAAATTGAGGATTTGAGTATTGAGGCTGGGGAGCTTGTGTAGCCTGTACATCTTGCACAGTATCATAAACAGGATCCGGCATCGTTGCAAATGTTTCTCTCTCATATGCGCATGTTCCTTCCCAATAGGCCCTTCTACACTCGACATTGTCTTCGAGGTGCTGTGCTTTCCAAGCTTCAACAGAAAAGTCCGTTGATGCATCACAAGCTCCACAATGATTCTTATCATACAACGCTCTTGTTACTCGTGGTACTGGCTCGCCCGCGGCTCCAAATCCGGCTGCTAACATGTTTATGCCCGTGCCCATGCTGGCGGGTACAATAATGTCACCGTAACTTGGGTGATCGAAAGGATCATCTTCACTACTGTGAAAGCTATCACTGTAAGGGCTACTACTGTGATCTGACATATCTTTTGAGTTGCGAATACAAATATGTGATATAGGAGTTTCTTCTGTATCTCGCTGGAAACTCTCTCGAAGAAATGGCTGTCAACGACGTACTGGACTCGATGTACACAACGAAGTGTTCGTATAAGGTATTCGAGAATTGTAGTGCTGTATGTTTTACGTTCTTTTGTATTGGAATAGGTTGAGCAGAACTTGATATATATCCTCTCGATGTGAATATGTATATATGCGACTTAAGTGTAAATGTAAGAGCGGATGCAACTCTACAGAATCCATTGCCAAAGAGGGAAACTCAGCCTTTTTGAGTCCACTTCTGAAGCGGAAATGGGTTCCAACAATGACTCGAAACGAGAAGCAAAAGAGCATATTCATAGATCAAAATGCAACCAATATAAATCATTCATTTGTTCCAACCTCAAATTACTCTCAAAGATCGAAAAGGGTGAAAATACAGTGACTATGAAGAAAACAAGGGGTACATGGGCATTTTTCGCGATTTTTGACATATACGACTGTCAAAAGAAGGTAGAAGCAGTGAGAAACCGGCATTTATGACACAAAAGGGGGCTATATGATTCTCACTCCTCCATAACTCTTCGAATTCACCGTATAGTGATAGTGACTTGAAAACATCAAAAATGTGACTTCCAAATGACTGTAAACAAAATATATTACTCAAGAACCCATCCTATATATCAAAGAACCTATTCTGACATGCTTTTTCACAGAGCTGTATGGACAATGACTGATAATTTCCTCTTACAAATTGCAGTCATATAACCAGAAGAGTATGTGGTTATGGGCTCTACACTGAACCTCAAAATCATAAAAAAAACTATGTAAAAAAATTGTGATTCAAGTAATGAGTATCGAGGATTGAAATTTGAGATAACTGTGAAGGAAGTAGGTTCAATAATTAACCCCGTTGAACGACTCTGGAAAAAAAACTAGAGGATCCCTCCTAACTATCAGTTTTAGAATACCTCAATACAAGAAAAGTACATTTCCCCATGACGAACTAGCAATTCGATCATGTTGAATGAAGGCTTGATATCCACTAGAATACTCGAACAACTAGCCTTCGCACCATTGAGCACTGCATCACCAGCTCACAGAATCAATGATATTATGTCGACAAATCCAGATTCGGTATTAAACCACAGTATCAATCAGCAATTAGTATAGATACTCAAATCATATTACCGTATCTCGCACTCATACGTTATGCATCCGCGATGTACCAGGCGGTCCCGATTGTCCATCCAAACCCAAAAAGTCACCCATCTTGAAGACCAGACCAGACAGGGTATGTAATACATCGAGAGACTAAAAATAAAACGCCATTCGCAGAATGCTTTCCTCAACCCTTGCCCCTGAATTTCCACCACCTAAAAGCCAAAACTATCCAACAAACTGTTCGCCTCCGGTTCCTCAAAAACCGTTGGCGGCGGCTTGTGAGCATGTTGTCCTTTAACGTTGTCTTTCTCATCCACGGCCCCAGAAACCATTCCAATTCCACTGACAGGCAAATCTGCCACCACCAACGAACTTCTCCTCCTCAGCATTTTCCTCGGATTAATCTCTCCATCAAAACTCTTAAAATCCGGCTTAGTCGGAAGAAGGAACTCCCAATTCCTGACCAAATCTAATGCCAATAAATCACAACCCATTCGATCATACAATCTTGAATTATGTAATACGAAAGCCCATTCGACTTTTGGTGTCACTTTAGAGGCACCGCGCAGGGTTTGGAGGGTTTTTTGGCGAAGCTGTGAGTATAGAACCACGAGAGCGGGGTCGTCAGTTAGGAAGAGTTTGGCTTGGAGATCTGGTGATTGGGGGGTTTCAAGAAGGGTGTAGACCGGGGACTAGATGGGCGATATTAGTAAGGTAAGATGGATAAGCTTTGAGAAAAGAGGAGAGAGGTTCTTACAATTAAAGCTCGCACGGCCATATCACGACGGTGTAACATCCAGAAAGCCCATGATGCAAGCCATCGGTTGCCTTCTTGAGCAGCTAAAGGTAGAACCTTTTCTTCGAGAAGTTCTTTGAGAACGGGTCCATACTCTCCTTCATAAACTCGAGTAACTGCTATGGCTAACTGAAGATCCTTGAGCTGGCTCAGAATCACGTTGACAGCATCTTTAAGGCAATCGGCCAGCAAGAAGAAAGCGGCAGCATATTCTGATTATGGTTAGAGATACCGAATAGAACCAGTCAATGCATTACTCACCAAATCTACGTTTTCCAAGTAAAGCATATGCATTCTTCATCGCAGCAGTCCTCCACTTCTTCTCCGTGAAATTATTTGCTAGAAGTCTTGTAGTAGCACCTTGTTCACGATTCCACGCTGCCATACGCCATAGACCTTGTAATACCGCCTTTTTCTTAAGAGCAAGATAGTACAAACTACAGGCTATGGGATTTTTGAGATCACTCTTCGTATATTCATTCCGAGCAATGACTTCAAATTGAGCTTTCTGTTTTCTGTTAGCTTCCTCGAGTTTGGATATACGATATTTACATACCAGAGCATTTGCATCCGTCATCCACATAAAGATACCACTCTCTCGTGCATGTTCCCAAAGCATCCTTCCATGGAATTGTCGTGATACCATATCGGCCAGAATATCCTGACTATTACTATGATATGCCCAATTGATCTCCCTCCAAGAGAGACTAAGTTCATTCGCACGACCACGACGTAAAACATGCTGTCTAAAGAATAGCATAAATCTTGCAGCATTATCATCCATAGACCTACGTTGATGCTCCACAATAGCGACGCATTCAACAATATCAGCCAAATGAATCTGCTCCTGTCTCGAAAGTTGAGGTAAAGCAATCTGTGTCAATTTCTCGGTTATAGCAGCGGCAACGTTCTCGGTGACTGTTTCCACCTCCTCATCTTCGGAAAAGCCGTCAAATGTAGATTTGATTCCTTTGCTAGCTGAAGGTGCATTTTCCGAGCTGATGTAGAAATCTTCTATGTTCATCCCCAGGTGGGAGTCGATGGGTTCACCCTCAATGTAATATTTAAGGATCTTGTATAGCGCCAATAGAATATGCTGAACTAATAAATTCTTTCCAGCAAGTATGTATTGGCTCAGAAATTGTGGATGGTAAACCGGAAGTGGGCCATTCAATCTTGAAACGATATCGAAGAGGTCCCAAGGAGTTTTGCGGGGAGGTATAAAAGGTGATGCTGACGAGTCAACCTCCTTATCATAAACGAACAACTGGTTGCCAGCCCCAACAATGAAGTTGCCACCTCCTAACCAAGTTGAATCGCCAATCGGATGAGGTGTCAAATCTCGGATATTGACTTCTCGAATTGCTGCCCATGCTGGTCCTTTATTCAGATAATCATACCGCATCTGAGCCAATAATATAACTCGATAACGGAAACCAACAGCAAGAATCGATTGATCGTCGGGCGTTGAAGTCCAATCCAAATCTTGGATAGTATCTTGTGATTCATAATCCTGAGAATACTCAAGCCGTGCACCTCTGACATCCCATATAGTTAATTCCGATCTACTTGAGTTTACAAGTGCAGCTTTTCTGATGGAGCTCCCACTAGCTAAAGCAGGTTCGCTGATACCTGTGTCTACTGAACAAGTCTGTAGCCAATCAACCTTTTCTCTTTCTAAGTCAATCCGGGCGGTCCAAGATCTCAACAGTCCAGAATGCGTGTAGGAGATCGCAATATCTCTTGCAAAAGTATCTAAGAAACCCGACATAACTGGAGGAGATCCAGCTGGATCCACTGGTAAAACGTAGGCCAAATCGTCATCATTTCCAAGGTCAAATTGACAAAATTCGCGAATTGAAGCCTCTTGATGATATCCATTGACCTGAGCACTTCCCCTTCTTTGAGGTAGTTTGACCTCCCATACAATACCCTTCATGTTTGAAGTAATTGTGGCGACATGAGCAACAGGACCCTCCTTGTTAACCTCAGGTAGCATGAGAATACACAAAGGCTTCCCTATAATCGAAAACTTACAGTCTGCTAGTTTGACCGCTGCGGGATGTCTAGTATCCCATAAGGTAATATGATTGTGATGTAAATAGATCACGAAATTTCCCTTTCTCATGACGCATATCCTATGGACGTGTTCAGATTGCGTGATAATACTTTGGCGAAATACTGAAGTTCCACCTGCATGTTCCATATGCTTCCAAACTATACTTTCATTGCCATCTGTTCGCGATACTACTGCTCGTCCACTGACATTACGCACAATTTTCTTGATAGCACCTGAATGACCTGTCCACAGAGCTTTCGACTTCAGCCGATGCGACCTCGGTGAAGGATCAAACAAGGCGGCTACGTCCGCTTCGAAAAACTCAATTTTCCCATCAAAATGATGGACTAGAACATTGAGATTACCACCAGACTGATTGCAGAAATTATAAAGCTGAACATAGCTTGCGTCATCGCTCAGTTCAGTTGGTAAGCCGAATTCCAGACCATCAACATGTGCAATATTAAAAATGTTCGTCGGTTGTTTTAACTTAGACCCAACATTCTCCAGTCCCCATGCAGAAAGGTGTCCATGTTCATCCAGTACAACGCAAATTTCCGGATTTCGATTCGCAACCTCAATCAAATGCGCCAAGGCATGATCATCCTTCGAGTCGGTCCCTGCTCTCTCTTGCACTGTATGTTCCGTGGCAACCGTAAAATCTCTCCCATCAATGATAAATGCGAATCTTAATTTCGACACCTTGTCCCCGTCCAATCCTCTCGGTTGTATAGTTTCATGTAAATCGATCTGACCCCAAAGTTGTAGACTCTGTAGCGAATGGGCATCCGTAGGTGCCCAAATCCTTAGCAAATTATCCGCGCATACTGTATATAGCACATTATCAATTGTTTGATCGATATGAAACGGTCTTCTCCAGTGCATATTCGTGACAGTTTGCGGATGTGGTAGGTAGGTAAAATCGAATCTCGAGTCATCATTTCCAAATGATAATCTCCTCCATATCTTCACAAATCTATCGTACTTCCCACTAGACGCAATGAATGCCGAGTCATACGAGAAGTTTGCGAATTTGACCGGATTCGCGAGTTGTTGTTTCCAAACCACTACCGGCGCATCAATTGTTGAAAATAGAGTAAGCCACGAGCTCCCCACCAACAGCTCTTCCGCTATTCCCCATGATAATGTATTTGCTGTGTCATTTCCGCTCTCATCGATTGAAATGCTATGTTGCAGAGACCACTAGAGATATTCAGCGCCGCATCTTATAAGGCCCGTTATGGTTGTGTAATGGTTACCTTTAGCACCCCTTCATCCTGGCCATATGGTTTATAAATCCGAATATTAGATCCCGCACACGTTGCTATCTTCCCACTACTTTCGTCCAGCGCAATAGCTTCGAGCTGAGTGTCGTCGTCATCGTATATCGTTTGCAGGATTGCGTCTGCGCCGGTAAGTATAACGAAAGCATTTCCCGTAATGTAGGCCTGCGCAATAATTTAGTAGGAAAAAAAGCGATACGCAATGCCCGGAACTTGATTGCAAACTCACTATGAGCCTCCTGCTGTTCCAATAACCAGTACAGACAGCTTGAAGCTTGGCCTGTGCCTTTCCAGGAAGCACTGCTCTCATACCTATATATTAGAGCGCATTCCGGAGCATACTTCCAGTAAAATGACACGAATAATTCTCTCAGTATGATTAAACCTCAATGGCCAAAAGTTAAAAGAAGTCGGAAACAATTAATTTTGTTGGTGAAGAGGGTTCCGAACTATTGGAGCTGGAATTGATTGTCTCGGTTCAATAGATTGTGCGATTCCGGAAAGAAATCAGCAGGATGACGATGATCTACCTAGTACATACAACTAACTACGCGACTGGGGAAAAGGAGGTCGAACATCATACCATACCGAAATATCACCTCACATAACTATAACTTACACTAGCATTTTCAGATTATCATGATATTCTTAATACATATATTCCAAAATTGAAAGTATAGAAACCATAAGTTCAAGACTATAAACAACCATCCAATAATCTAATACATATTATTATTTCATACTCATATAGTATTCAACAAGATCTGACTACCAAAACCAGAAAGCCCCCTCAACCCCAAGATTGGATTAAAGTACTATACCTCTCGATATCCTTTAACAGCAATATGGTATCATTGAGCTCAAAAGTCAAGCATCAACTTGGCATCTATAGAGTTTCGCTGTAGCTAAGTCCTATTAGAATAAAGGTACTAGGAGCATTTAACTATTCCGAGATCCTGGGCCGTCGACGGTGAGGTGCAAGGT
The DNA here is from genome assembly GCA_038090695.1 of Sclerotinia spermophila. Classification (NCBI taxonomy): domain Eukaryota; kingdom Fungi; phylum Ascomycota; class Leotiomycetes; order Helotiales; family Sclerotiniaceae; genus Sclerotinia; species Sclerotinia spermophila. The sequence goes on along the minus strand of JBBMOJ010000207.1, from coordinate 59,976 downwards.
AAGAAATGGGCTGATAGGATTCGAGAATATGTATAATGGAAAGTGCCTAACGAGTGTATGGGCACTTTGATGGCATTTAACACCCACAAAATAACGAAAATGGAGTTGGAATTAGAGTCACAGTCAGGGGTTATATATCACAACCATGACAAAGTTCAGAAAGCAAAATATCAAACCATGCATCCATCCCATCCCATCCAAAGAACTGCCCAGATATCCAGCATATGATTGTCAAATCTATACTTATTAGACATTCAAACCTCTTGATCATTCCGAATTGGATGTTACATCTCACACCTTACATTATAAAATTTCACTGTTTTCACTTTGTCATTGGGAAGAAGTTTTTCTTTAATACTTTATTAATATTTAGTCTATTCCAATTGTCCAATTGTCCAATTCCGTTCCAAACATTCATAGGGGGGTATCTATATTTCTTTAAACCAAAAACGCCATTTTCGAATATTCCACCTTTTGTTGTCCCAGCCCAAGTTAAATACATACATTCATTCCCGTAAACTTTCGAATAACCCAAAGTTTCTCTTCGTCCTAAGTGGCGCCGTTCTTGGGGTTCGCAATGTCCCTCTTGAAGTGGTGGATTGATAGCGTACAGATGCAGCGACCCTTCTTCGAGAGGGTGTGGCCATATATCCCGGGGTGATTGGATTTATGACAGCCGGCTGATTTATGATAGCCGGCCTCTTCTCGTAAAGCCTTCGTGTGATTTCATCCATCTCAACTTCCTCTCCGAAGTCTGACCAATTTTCTGCTGTCTCGGTTCCAGGAGGTGTGCCATCCTCCACAATTGGTCGCTGATTCGCAGTTCGCTTTTGCCAGTGCTGAAGCATCTTTCTCTGTCCCCTCCTTGTGCTCCTGTCGTGCACTTCCTTTGCAGTGTTCGCCATGGCTTTTGCTTGAATCGCCTTCAATCTCCATTTTCGAAGCGATTCCGATTGATTATGCTCCTGGTGGTCCAGTGTTGCTTCGATGTTCAACACTTGTAACGACTCGGTGCGATTCTTCCATCTATTGAAGAACTTCCTCATGACCACCTCTTTCCAAAGCGGGTCATATTCGGCCACTTCGTCCGTTCGAGCTCTCCATTGATCAAACTTGTCCATCCCTATGATGTATGTTTTCCCTTGGGCGAACTGACCGGCCTGCTCATTCAGTGCCATTTTCTCTCGTGCCTTGGCGCGCCAACAAGAAAACCACCTTCTTCCAATAGCGTATTTTCTGTTCCTTCGAACTTTAATATAAGCTTGTTTACGCTTTTCTCGTTTCGCCTTGAATGTTGCATCTCGCCACGCATACAAAGCTGTCCTCATCAAGAAGAATTTTCTGCATCCGCGAGCAGTTTTATTATCTTTTTTGATTTTCTGGGCCTTCTCGCGCATATGATCGAAACATTCACCTAGGATTCGCGGCGCTTGAAGCTCTGTCGCTTGGGCTTCAAACTCGGCCTTTTCATCCATTCTTGCATACCAACATTTGAGGACAGAGGTTGCTAGGTTTGTGTTGTCGTATCGTCGAGCTGTCTCTTCGCGTTCCCAGCGTCTACTTCGTGTATCTTGGGCCCTATCAAACCATACCTCCAAGCATGCAAACTTAATCTCCTCCTCCCTCTGTGCTTCTGCACCTTTCAACTTTGTTTTCAATTCCCAGATCTTCAAGGCTTTTGCTGCAGCACGGCCATCTGAAATGGCCTGCAATACCTTCGCCCTGGTCTGATGTCGCCATTTGGTAAATGCTTCGCGGAGGATCTTGGCACGATCGATCTCCGTAGCTTGTTTCTCCTTCGCGGCACGAACCTTCCAATTATGCAAGGCACCTTTAAGCACACCAGCATTGTGGTCACCCTGTACCTTTCTTACAACAGGGGCTGTCTGAGCTTCACGGTGCCATTTCCGCATAGTACCGGCCTTTGTCGTCGTTTCGGCTACATTCTGAGCTTGGTGGCTGAGTGCAACCTGTTTTACCGTCTTCTGTTTCCAAGTTTTCATGGTTTTCTCGACCGCCTTCAGTAAGTTCTCATCATCTGCTAGTTGAGTGGCTTCGGCCACAGCTTGTGCCTTTTCTACCCATGTCGATAAAGCTCGTTGCTTATTCTTTTGCTCGGCTTCTTTGGAAAAGTCTGCTACCTTTTTCTTCTCAGCCATCTTTGAAAAGACACGTTCGAGCATGTTGCACGTGTCAACCTCAGCAGCTTCATCAGCATCCGCATCGATTTTCTCCTTCTTTGCTTTCCATTTGCCGAGAAATTTCTTGAGCTGGATTTGTCTAGCTTTTTCCTCGCCCAATTGAACTTTCTCCTCGTTATCCTTCGTGTGAGACTTCCAGGCTTTGAAAGTACGTGACCTCATGAGTTGCCTCTCTGCGGCTTTTGTAGCTTCAACTTTGTCCTGAGCTATCGCCAACCAATGAGTGAAAGCTTTCTTTTTGAGGAAATCATTTCTACACGAGACGGCCCTTAATCCAATTCTTGCAAATTTCTTTCCCTTCTCCCGGAATTTCTGCTCAAATTCTAATTCAGCTTGCTCGGCTTCTAATTGAGCCTGACGAGCTTCTTCGGCATCTTTCTGAGCCTTATGAAGCTGTGCTTGACGAGCTTCCTGTATTCTTTGTTCATCAAGTTTTTGCTCGGCTTCCAATTGAGCCTGATGGGCAAGTTCCTGTCTTTCCTGTTCCTCCCGGAGTTGTTTTTGTTTTGCCTGGGCTTCTAGGAGCAGTCGTTGAATTTTTTTTGCGCGAGCTCTCTCAAGCCAGCCAGAGAGAGCCTGTTCTTTCAAAGCGCCGTTGTCGTGCTTCATTGCAGCAGCATTTAGCTTCGCTTTCCGTTCTAGACGTTCTCTTGCTTGATCTCGCCACGAAAGTAGCTTCCTGATCACCAAATCATGAAGATAATGTTCCCTGATGATATTCGCTCTTTTATTTTGTTTGATGACGTGTCGAACCCATGGGTCGTTTATATCGAATACTTCGCTCGAGTCATACCATTGCTCGTCATCTTCGTCCTCTTCAGCTTGTAGCTCTTCAAACGAGTCATAAAATTGCTCTTCGTCATCTTCATCGTCGGCTTCGAGCTCTCCGGCTTTTTGCTCCTCAACCTTGTGCTCTTCGGCCTGTTGCTCTTCAGCTTCTTCAGCTTCCGATGGTGTGGTTAACTCGTCGCTGATGTCTTGATGCTCGTATTTATAATTGTTTATGGGCATGCGACCAGATCGACGGTCCATTTGAGCACCTCTCTCTGGGTGCCGGCTAATTGAGCGAATGCTGCCATGTGCAGAAACCGATCTGCTATGACTGCGAGGCGACCCATCCTCACTGGCTTCAAGCCAGTTTCTAACATTGTTCAATCCACGTTCTTCACGCCCTTTTTGGGTGGTTCTAGGTGGTTGTGGTGTAGGTTCCGTGATAGGTTCCGGTGAAGGTGCGCGCGTAGCTTCTGAAATGAAGCTCTTCAGTTCATTTAATTTTGCGGGTGTGACTGGCCCGAGAGGTAGAGGAGAGACCGATTTGTTTCGTTTATGTTTTGGCTCTTGTGGTGGAGCTTGTGCTTGAGCTGCAATCTCTAAATCCAAAACGCCTGTCTCTGAATTGCGTCGTGGTAATGGTGATTCGTTTTCGTCGTTATAGAGAGTATCGCTTTCTTTATTATCTGCGACCTCTTGAGAAGTTGAAGTAGCTTTGCTACTTCGTAGATAATCATGTGTATTGTGATCGAATTCGAGAGTAATGCCTCTTTTAGCCAGGCATTCTTCGAATTTGTCGAAGAGTGTGCCAGTGAATTCTCCAGTGGCGCCAATTTTGAATATAAATCGGAAGTACCGACTGTCATGGTCGGGATGAATTCCAAGATCAGGTAGGAATTCATAGTATGCTCTGGCGAGGGCCAAGGTGGGGAGTCTATCTTTTGGAGGTAGGGTGGGTAAGATATGTTGTGCGCGAACAACGATATCATGTAAAATGACCAAATCTACGAAACATGTTAACATTAATTATTGTGTATGCTCAATTGAATTGAAACATACCATCATCAGTATAATATGGTTCATCAGTGGTGGTTGTCCAACTGTATGATTGACCGCCGTCATACAGGGACGGAAGTGACAAAGGAGACATGGGACCTTATCAAAAGGGCATATACGTGGGAAAGCAGGATTGTTATAATTTGTACATACAGTATCGCGTCCTAGCGATGAAACAGCAATCAAAAGCGAAAATAGTGAAAAGAAATGTACAGCAAGGGTATACACCAATGAGAATGAGAATTGCAAAATTTCTTTGAAGCTTTTGGAATCTGGAATTGTGAATGTACGACACGCGCTGAAGAGAGGAACATGATCATGATTTCGCGCCTTAGGGTGATACGATGGATGAATTGAACTGTCGGACGCGACGAGAATAAAGTTTTACCGGTCGAATTTTGATGTTAAGCTTTTTGGCGCTAATCAGAGGCTAAGGGATCCCTGTTTTGGAAGCTAAATTTAGCGAACTTCAATTACCGTACTTCTAATTGGATCGATAAGATATCTTATCTTGATGACTAATGGTCGGATCTATTGAAATCGTACTCCGTCTTTTTCACCTTCTATTCCTATCACCATCGTGCACGATGTACCAATTAATCCTCATACCATCCAAACTCTATCAATACAAATCATAATTTTCATTCTTCACTACATATACGTCACTAGTAACAATCACCAATTAAATCAATATCAGGTGTACTCGCTCGTACAGAGTAGTTACTAGTCTTTACTAGCTAGGTACAGATAGGTACCTCACTAGCTCACTACTTTACTGCCTTCCTCACAACTCATCCACCTGTCATTATCAACGCCACCATCTACAAATAATTTATATCCTCATAAACCATGCCTCCACGATCAACTCAAATAAGACCAATTGAGAAATTTGCACAAGCTGTTGCCAAGTGCTCTACAGAGGTATGTTTTGGGCATTCTTCTTTCTACTTTGATCCTGTTTAATATGAAGCAACCTTTCCCCTCCATACATTCATTATTCGCTTCAACCCCTCCTTATTACCCGTTCACGTTTTTAATTTCCCTTAATATCTGCTCCTTCAAACTCTCGCCTCCATAACCTATTACCATGACCCCCTCTGAAACCCCCTCTGAAACCCCTCAGATCACCCCTCAGATCACCCCTCCACCACCGACTAATGACCCCAACCACAGGCATCCATATACGGCAAATGCATAGTAGCCGATTACAATTCCGTTCACAAAGATAAATGCCTTACTGAATTCATGAAGCTGAAAGATTGTTATTTGGTAAGTCTCTTAACTCATATCTTGACTACTGCTGTTCATGACTCACAATCATTTAGATTGCCGCGAAGAAGAAATAGAGGATCTGATGTATTTTCTAAAAAAGAGACATCTAATTTGTTTAAAGGCCTTATATTATGTGTCGTCTTGTTCAATTTGATGTATGCATCATGGCTGTATATGAACTTCTATACTGTAGTTTCGAATGTTTTTTAGAGCAAAGTTTGATATATACACACCATACTATCATGCTGCTCCCACCCATCAGTATCTTACCCAATTACAATATCCTAAACACATTTTTGGGTTCACGGTTACTTAAACGTTTTCATAAACATATTCTTTTGCCGAACTTTCGCGAATTTATGAAATGAACATATACTAGGCATGCATGCAATGACTCTCATAATGTCATGAAATAGGGCACTTGTAAGCTAGAAAGGCTGATATCTAGAATGTCTGTTTATACCCGAACAAATTTCTATGAAACATCAAATCATAACTTCAATAACCTGAGCGAAAATGTAGCTTTTTGAATCTCCTGTTCCTCTTCCAGAATGACACTCTCTTCCGCTGCACTTCCTTCAGCCTCGTTCAAAGGTCTTCGCAATGCTTTTTCAATGGCCTGTGCTTGACTGGCGAAAGCTTCACGTAGACCGATGCTTGAAGGATCTTCTAAGACCTTGTACTCCATCTTAATATCATCCGTTGGTTGAAGACCAGCCTTCTTGCGTAATCTTTGCACCCGATTGATGATCTCGCGGCCCAATGCTTCATCTGCAAGATCTGCATGGAGTTCTACATCTAAGATAGTAAGAACATCCTCATCTGTATTGGTCTCGAGGTTCTTGGAGGATTCATCATCCTTAAGACCTCGCTTGACGACCAAATCGCCCTCTTCGAGCTTGATACCATCGACAACGATTGATTTCTCTAATACGTAGTTATGGACTTGCTCACTGGTCAATCCTGGCAAAGCCTTCTTGACCTTCTGCACTTCCTTCTTCAACTTCTTTCCAAGCACTGGCCAGTCAGCATTGACACTGTACTGTACATTGTACTTCGCTTCGTCCGAGGTGAGAATAAGCTCTCTAATATTGAGCTCCTCAGTAATGTAGCCTTCCAAAGAACGAACATCTTCGAGATAAACCGGGTCGTGGTGGATGACGATCAAAGTTTTCAGAGGGGTCTTCAGGCCAATGGTGCGGCGTTCTCTAGAAACTCTGCCCAACTCAATGACACGTTGCATGCGACCTACACGACGCTCAACCTCTACATCAAAGAGTTCCTCTCTCACATCTGGGAAAGCCAAGAAGTGCACACTTCGTGGATCCTCAGCTTGCAACTCCTTGGGAATATGAGGTAACAGACGTTGATAAATGTTGTCTGTGAGGAATGGTGTGAATGGAGCAAGTCCTCTCGTTAAAGTAAATAGGACTTCGAAGAGGGTGTTAAGTGCGTGCTTAGTGTCAGCTAAACCAGATTCACCCTTTAGACGCCTACGATTGAAACGGATGTACCAATTTGTGGTATTATCAATGAGATCCAGTAATCTGGGAACGACAGTGTAAAGGCGGTAACCTGAATGTGTTAGTTATCAGCCACGAAAGGAACTTCTTTAAAAGATTTAACTCACCTGCCATCTCCTGATTGACAAACTTAAGAAGACTCTGACAACTAGCAAGAATCCATCGATCCATAACATTGGTGTTGGTAGCTTCGGCAGCAGGATCAAAGACATAATCAACGTTCTCCATCTTCTTTAATAGTGCTACCTGTCCTTCGAAGAACTTGTAACTGTTCCATAAAGGCAGTAGAACCTTGCTCACAACTTCCTTAACTCCAGCTTCCTTGAAACGCAATGGCTCCGCTCTTACGACCGGAGAATTGATGAGATACAAACGCAAAGCATCAGAACCATATTTATCCATAACAATGCCAGGATCGGGATAATTCTTCAGACGTTTGGACATCTTCTTACCATCTTCTGCAAGCACAATTCCGTTTACGACACAGTTCTTGAAAGGCGAAACGCCGAATAAGTGTGTACCCAGAACAAGAAGGGTGTAGAACCATCCTCTAGTTTGATCAAGGCCTTCCGCAATGAAGTCACCAGGGAAGGATTGCTCAAATTTATCCTTGTTCTCGAAGGGATAATGTTGACTGGCGTATGGCATGCTGCCAGACTCGAACCAACAATCAAAGACCTCCTCAATACGTTTAAGTTGGCCTTTACCCTTCTTACTTGGAATGGTGATGTGATCAATCTTGTCTCTATGAAGGTCTGTAATTTCGCCTTCGTAGCCACTGAGCTCCTTCAGCTCGGCAATACTACTGATGCATACTTTCTCCTCATAATCATCACTGACCCAGATTGGGATTGGAGTACCCCAATATCTGTTTCTCGAAACGTTCCAGTCACGTGCATTTTCAATCCAACTAGCGAAACGCTTTTCCTTGACAAAAGATGGAGTCCAGTGCGAGCCTTCAATATTCTTCAACATATCAGGAACAATTTCGGGAATTCTGATGAACCACGAAGGAACCACTCGGTAGATCAAGGGGGTATCTGATCGTGGGCACATGGGATAACTATGCCTGATAGAGGATTCAACAATTAGACGGCCAGTGCCCTTCAAATGTTTAATGATGGCTTTGTCAGCTGCCTTAACATGCAGACCAGCAAAATCCCGAACTTGTTCAGTGAAGTGACCGGTCTCATTGATTGGGCATGGAGCTGGTCGCTGTTCGTTAATGATCCCGGCTTCCATTGCGACATTGTAATCTTCCTCTCCGAAAGCCGGTGCTTGATGAACAATACCAACACCACTGTCGTCGGTTACGTATGCGGCGTTCAAGACCTTGAATCCATGCTCCTTGAATTCTTCATAGAAGTAGTCGAAAAGCGGCTCATATTGCCAGCCAAGCATATCTTTACCCTTGATCTTTTCCACAATCTTGAACTTGGCTTTCTTAGGGTCCTTGTATAGTGTACCAAGTAACTTTTCCAGCAAAATATAGTTCTTTCCCGAGGCTTCGTCGTGAATTTTAACATACTCAAAATCTGGATGCGCGGCTAAACCAGTGTGCGATGGAAGGGTCCAAGGAGTGGTTGTCCATGCCAAAAGACATGTCGAAGGGTCCTTTAATAATGGGAAAGATACGACAACTGCAGGATCAGTGACATCTTGGTAATTTTGATTTGCTTCGAAATTGCTCAAAGCTGTGGTGAGAACTGTTGAGTATGGCATAACTCGGTAGCCTTGGTAGACAGATCCTTTCTTGAAGATCTCACTAAATACCCACCACTCTGATTCCATGAATTTGGGGTCCATTGTCTAAATCGTCAGCCCGAAAATGTCAATCCGCTTTCAACATGAACCTACCTTATAGTCATTATCAAAATCGATCCAACGACCTAATCTGTCGATTGTTGTGCGCCATTCCGACGAATATCGCATGACAATAGCTCTGCACTCTTCATTGTACTTTGCCAGTCCCATTTTCATGACAGCATCCTTTCCAGAAATACCAAACTTTTTGTCAATCTCGTGTTCAATCGGCAAGCCGTGTGTATCCCATCCGAAACGTCTCACGACATGATACCCTTTCATCGACCAATATCGAGGGATAATATCCTTAATGGTAGATGCGAGTAAATGGCCATAATGTGGTAAACCAGTCGCAAAAGGAGGTCCATCATAAAAAGTATATCGAGGCTTACCCTCAGAAAGTCTATAATCAAAACAATGTTAGGACATATTGATCTTGCTTATATTTGTTGCAAGTTGACTTACTCGAGTTGCCGCTCGAAAGCTTTAATCTCCTTCCATTTTCTGAGAACTTCTTCTTCCTCTCTTGGGAAATCCATATTTTCTTGTTTTGATTTATGGAAAATCTCAAGAATGTTGGAAGGAGTTTCCTGTGGATATAAATTTGGCGGGGGTCGAAACGAGGGGCGGCCACCGAATTTCGTATGAGTCAAAATTGATTGTCACACAGCCAATCAAACTGAGTCAGATCGAGGCTGCCGGTCAGCCTTTCGAAACATAACCCGCTAAACCTTAATGGCCAAAGGTCTGATCTGACCATTCAATTCCGTATCTATTGATTCCATTCTGAGCCGAAAAAAAGGACGGTAAGCAATCATATCATATGGCTCAATTTATTGCACCATCTTTATGTATTCAATCAAGATTTAATCGATTCATTATGTTAGTAATCATGATACATGAAGTTCGAATTCAGCCTGCAGTAGTTCTCAGGTTGCGAACCCAAGCATCATGGCTGATTTGAAGGACATTTCAGATCAATAATATCCTGAAATGGTGTACTTAGGCGTTCCTTTCTCCATGGATATTTATTAGTATCTTGTCCTATTCTGTTACGGATTGCCGTACCCTCCCTTGTGACTAGGTATTGTCTGATTACATTGCATTCTTCCATGCTTCATCTGCACCTGAACAAACGCCAAGTATCAATTTGGTAATATTGTTGATTACTAACTGGGTCACCCGCAGCGAAGTCTGCAATAATGAGTATAAGTATATGTAGGGAGGCGAGAGCCCATATATCTCAATGTACTGAACCATTTTGAGCGATCGTGTTGATACAATGGCAGCTCTCCGGTCAATGTTAATATTATTTTGCTGTCAAACACTCCTCTCCACTGCTACCACTTCACAGTCAGTCCAAAGTTATGACTATATGTGAGTTACAGGAAGTCTTCCACGTCGTCATGTAAATTGACCTCTTGTAGCATAATTGGTGGAGGTACGGCCGGCTTAACAGTAGCAGCTCGTCTTACTGAAGATCCCCAAACTTCGGTGCTTGTTCTCGAAGCAGGGGCTGATCACTCGAGTGATATTAATGTTCTTGCGCCTGGTCTATATACCGGCATGTATGGCAATCCTGAGTATGATTGGAACTACAAAACTGTCCCACAGGTAGGTCCGATATCATCTTCCTTCGCGAGGAGTAAACCTTGACAACTCTCAAAGATACATGCAAACAATCAAGTCATAGCCCATCCAAGAGGCAAGCAACTTGGAGGTTCTAGTGCTATAAACTTTCTATACTGGACACATGCCTCTCAGCAAGATATCAATAGCTGGGGCGAGCTTGGAAACGCGAACTGGTCATGGGAAGCCTTAAATCCATTTTTTAATCGCTCCGAACGATTTGTTTCACCCTCTGGTATTGTTGAGCAAGATTTGCAGGTTGAAAGTATCGTTCCAAGTATCCATGGTGACGATGGACCCATTGTGAACACATTTCCGGATATCTACGGGCCGATAGATGAAGCGTGGCCTAGAACTTTTCAAAGTCTAGGATTAGAAGTAAAAAGTGATCCGAGAAATGGTTTAGCTTTAGGAGGATATACCAATCTGTTAAGCTTGGATTTGAATGGCAGAAAGAGAAGTTATGCAGCAACTGCATATTATCTCCCTGCTTCGCAGCGGCCGAATTTGAAATTGATCACCGGAGCACTTGTGGAAAAGATAATTCTTGAAAAGCACTGCGATGAAGTTACAGCGAATGGAGTACAATATTCAAATGGAACTATTGCTCACGCAAAGAAAGAGGTAATCTTGTCTGCCGGCTCAATTGGAAGTCCCCAAGTCCTTGAGTTGTCAGGCATCGGAGATCCGGATATTCTCAAGAAGCAAGGAATCAAAGTTTTTGTGGACAACAGAAATGTGGGCGAGAATTTACAAGATCATGTTTACGTCCCCATCGGGTAAGACGTCCGAATCCGCCGCCGCCTAATACTATATCTAATCGTCTCTCAGCTTCAAAGTCAATACTGGTATAACCACCTTGGACAACTTCACAGACCGTGCATTCTTCGATGCTGCATATGAAGAATATATTGCTAATGCTACTGGCCCACTTGCTGCAACTGGTGCGAGTTCAGGGCTTTTATCATGTCCACAAATTGGTTGTCGGGACCTAAGACCACCTACGAACTTTTCAGGAACCCTCGCTCCTGGACTAAAGGAGCAGTATGATTTGCAAGCGAAATACTTTTGGAGCGAGGTAGTTGCACAAGAGTAAGTGAACCTTCAATGCGCAATGCTTTCTTCTTGACCAGCAGATAGTTATCAAGTTGTTTCCCTTGAAACATTTGGACATTTATACTGTACACATGAGTCGTCGGTCCTCTGAAACCCTCAACTAACACATTGCCGTAGTCTCACTGTGAGCGGGGGAATGTCCCCTCTCAAGTCCAATGACTCGTCCCAGCTTTTCCTCAGTTCCTCGCCTGGCAACTTCCTCAGTCTCCTGGGTGTTCTCGAACACCCATTTTCCCGAGGCTTCACTCACATATCCTCTTCTTCCCCGTCCATCTACCCAACACTTGACCCCAATTACCTCTCTCATCCCTTCGATCTCACTCTACTCACCGCTATCGCATACCACCTCCAATCCCTTGCCTCAATCTCTCCACTATCCACCTACCTTCAAGGGAACGGCACTATCTATCAACCTGGCTATTATCCTCTCAATGAAACCAATATCGAATCATTCATCAAAGCAAACCTACAATCTGAATTCCACCCTATTGGTACCTGTTCAATGCTCCCTCTGGAAAAGGGCGGGGTAGTTGATGAGAAATTTAGAGTATATGGTGTTCAGGGACTAAGAGTGATTGATGCGAGTGTTTTCCCACTGTTGGTGAGAGGGAACCTACAGAGTTTAGTATATGCGGTTGCAGAGAGAGGAGCGGAGTTTATTCGAGAGGATCAATGATGATTACGGTGGTATGCCAAGAGACAAGTAGGCTAGGTCCAAAACTTATCACTGTTAGACGCTCACATGAAATACTTCAATCAATAGCATTCTATAACGAATGAACATTTTCTTCAAGAAATTGCTTTCCACATCAACTTTCTATACAAAGCCGTTAGTATCACAACGCATACAAGATACAAATTCGAGATATCATGGATCATAGCATCCATCATTGGCTACACCGTCAATTTTCATAGCTTTAGTCTCATCCTCCTCTCCTATCCCTCAGCACTCTTTGTTTGGTAATCTAAAATCGCTTGTCAAGTATCAAGGTTGGAACCTCTGTTACATAAGCATTCCCGAGCCAGCAACCATCATTCGTGATTGACAGTCCCAGCATGGTGGTCAAACCCCACACTGTCAACCACTCGCGATATCTCGCCCGCCCAAATCTGATCTGTACGTACGGTGTTTCTTATTCTTACAACCATCGTTAGTTCTGCATTTGCAGGCCGTTGGGCTTATAGCGGTATTCGGACGAGTATGCAAAGCTATTACTATTGTTGTAACAGGAAACGTGAGCCGAGGTGAGGTTTTTCCATTTACGTACCCAGTATAAAACCACTCCATTTCTGTGCAAACATAGCAGTTCTATTTTACATTTTTTCACATCGATCCATACCTTTTGAATCCCTATTTTGAACCCCAAACAATTGTTGCATATTGCACACCCTCACAATGTCTTCTCCATTCGTCGTCGTTACATTTCATGGACCATATCATACACCGAACCAATCCAACCCTTTCGAAACGCTCTTAAAAAAGCCGGAATATACTCCTGATGTCCCCAACTCCCCACACCAGAGTTCTCATTGATGAAAGTAGGCGATCTTCCATCCCCATACTACAACCGTGATGTTCCAGCAAATGGCTAACCACAATCATCCGACGATATACTCGACATCAGCTCCCTACTTGAACATCTCATCACCAAACAAGGGGGAAATGTAATTCTTCTCGGTCATTCTGCAGGAGTTCTCGTCGAAACAGCACTAGCGACCACACAACTCCAGGCGAAAGGTGGGAAAGGGTGATTGGAGGGGGCGTAATTGGTATTTTTCATCTTTGTGCATTTTCGATATCCGTGGGATATTTGATACATAATTCCTTCATGTCGAAAAATGAAAGTTCCTGTTAGTTTACCGTGGTGTGAATTTCATTTGGGTTATTGTTTTTCCATGATCGCTTCTTACTACGCAACTTATGAGGAAAAGAAAAGGGGAGCTTAGGGTTGTAAAATCGATCTGACTTTCAGATCGTAACAATTTATATGATACGATCTGACCGATAGAGCTGGGGGGTTGACAGTCAGATGGATAATACATATAGTATATTCAATTTCGGTCCTTCTAATTCAGATAATCTTTATATTTCAGATGATATAGATTATGTGATTTTAATAATTCAAAATGAGTTTAATATAAAATGATATATATTTTGATATAACAAATGACAGCCAAAAAATAGCTTTATTTGACATGGAATGATAATGCAATATGATATGGCTGTTATATTACATCCCTACGGAAGCTACCAACTCCCTCAATCACGACATGGACGGCCTAGCCTCCACAGTCGAAGGAGCAGAAAACTTCTTCAATGAATTAGACGAGGCGCAATCTAAACACTACGAGTCCGCATTAAGAGCATCGCAGATTCTGGAAACGGCGTTAGAGGATGATGCGTACTCGATGTTGACATGCGTATATTTATTAAAGGAAATGATTTGGTACTGCCAGCGCCGAATCAGCAGACGATTGCGTTGCAGAGTTCGAGACCGGAAGTGGTGTCACAGTCTTGAAATGTCCGAGTGGACATTCGCCGTATTTGACTAAGAGGGGTTGCTGGAGGAGGTGAAGAAGTTTGGGGAGAGGGTTGGGTTGTGCGTTGATGATGTGGCTTTGGTGGGCGGAAAATTCAAGGTTTTGATCCTTGGTTCAGAGGTATGTATGATCGCTCTTAATGAAGGATCTCGGCGTAACCATTATTAGAATAAATATCTCATCTATACGCGATTCCATTTTCAATTCTACTTCTATTATTCATCCGTGCTTGCTTTAGTGTTACTCATATTCCAAATCGAGCTCATATACTTCCATAGGCTTCTTGGTCCCCGTAAAGACGTGCTTGATGAGTCTGATGAGTGAGAGGTCCTTACCTACATAATTTACACATTATTGGGTTTTCTCTTTTGTCGTGATTGAGGCTGTTGGTGATAATTATGAAAAAGAAAGGGAAAAATAACATGGCATGTGGCAGGACATATTCACTGCACCCACGTCTGAGATTACTGCTGACAAGACCTCTTCACTCCTCGCGCTCAGTAATTTGATAAGTATAAGTATAAATCCCGAATATTATATTTGATTAGCATGAATCTCAATAGCACTGGAACGGGTGACTGGCTTGAAATTGCGATTTGAGGTAATCCGCCTAACATAGCGGTTGAGATTTAGCCGAAGCCAAAGACTCGTAGTATCTTTCCTGTGTCTTCGACAGCTCTAGGAACTTCCTATCAACCCTGAACAGAAACGAAAATTTCACAATTTCAAACATAGACAGGTAGGTTTTCATTAGTAAACACCTGCAGTCAGTGTAATCTCCTAGCTAAGAGGTTCAGGATTTTATCTCTCAAAGCCCTTCCGCGGCCGTCATATCTCAGGTCCACCTACTCATGCTTGCCTAGAACTTGTATGCATATGGCTCTTCGTATCGCTTGATAGCCATTTCTTTGCGAGACCCTTCATGTGTATTTCACCGGCAAAATGTATACACGGAGCCATTTAGTCACTGTTCGCATCATCTACTGCTTTATTGTTTTGGAAAATCTACATTTCCTGCTGGTCGTGTAGAACGTGGCAAAACTTCAAGGTCGACCAATTCTTAGTAATGTGATTCAAAATTGAGCAAAGTTCTGAAGTTGTGACACATTTCACTCTGGCTGGTCGATGAAGCACTACCCCTTGAGCCCAAGGAGCCTCCACTTGTGCAATGCATGCCAATCCAATGAATTATCATGGAGCTCAAAGATCAAACAAATTCGGCTTTGGATTCACTTGACCCCTAAGCTATTGTGGTTAAAATCCACTGTACACCAAAACTTAGAAACACGCCTTCACGACCCCGCCTAATTTTCATGCTGAATTGTAGCTCAGAGTACGTAGTTGTATGAACAGGGTATCATTTATCCTAAAGCTAATGCTAAACAATTAAGGAGCATTTCTATCCTATCATAAATCATGGTTCATGCCTCATTTGGCTTTCGTCATCAAGCTGCTACTTCACCAACCACATAACCTCCCTTATTCTCGCAGCCCCGTTCCATGCTTCCTATTTAAGCTATGATAAGCTGCAATCTGAAGTTAGTCTCATTATCCAGCAAATAAACCAAGAATGGTGCATACCTCAATAAGTCTATCAGTCAAAGTCGTACATTCTCGAGCGACCTCATGATGGCCCTGATACGTTGAATTCTTCCACAAACCTCCGAAACCTATACTACCCAATACGCTATCCAACACATCAGCGTCTTTCATTGCGGCCGAGAATTGAGGAATTGAGGTAATAGTGCGTAGTAATTGATGTGCAGATTCGAGTGTTATCGAATTTTGACAAGATATAAGAACGTCATCTAGTATGCTTGTGATTGGACCAGCCCTACTCAAATTTAGTGATAGTCCTGATGTAACAGAACATGGAGAATTGACTTACAGTCGTAACATAACATTCGACGACAATGTGGCAAGTTTATTAAGCCATTGAAGTGCGCTGTTTTGTATGGTATCGTCTAAGTAATGGAAGTCGACTAGTCCAATGGCGCAAGTGAGGAGCAGTTCCTTTTCATTAAGACAGGCGATTTGCATTATACTATCCATATCTGGCTCTGTGTGTGAGTTGTAATCTCCTTGGGTGGCAGTAGCCAGCCATAAACTATGCCCTGCATCTTCTGGGTTAAGGGCTCGGCCTAGTAGAAGACCAAGATACGGCATGCAACTAACATCTTGTGGGAATGTCATTCCATCAAGTGCGTTAATGGTGGTAGTATCGAGGAATGTTGAGATCACACGTATAGCAGTAGATCTTGTCAATGAATCCGTCATACCTTTAACCATGCAAGCAGACACTGCAAAATGGAAGTTTTCTGCAGTGAAATGGATTCCATATATCTCATCCAGTTGCATTGCTGCTTCATCAAGTGGCGCTCGACCTAGTAACAATGTTTGAATCATGCGCCCGTTGCTGAGTTCACCAGAAGCTCCGATATTGAGTAGGACAGCATCTAAAAACATTGCCGCGCAGTTGAAAAGTCCAATCGGAACCAACCTTACAAGAGACAACGCAAGCCAGAATAATTGAGTCCCGTAACGTGATGCTGATGGTAGTTTATCCATCATCTTAGTCAGAGCGGTGACTATTGCAACCATCATTTCGCTGTCACCGTCATCCATATATCTACCTATGCTACTTCTAAGTGCTACGAGCACTTGATAAAGTAGGTCGTCGTCAACGTCTTGTCGAGCCAAGCAACCCATAACAGTAAATGCTCTGGGTTGAATGGCTGGATTGCTTTGGAAAGCAGTGCTTGCAACCAAGCTCATCCACCTGGCACGCCATGCGTTTGACAGATCAACAGTTGGGGCCGCTACAATACTTATGTCGGAAAGCAGACTCGCAAGAGATTCCGTGGCTAGTAATGCTGAAGCTCCTGGGTCTTGTGATGAAGGAAGAGAAGCCCCGTCTCTCGATGCTATGCTAAACAGAGACTCTTGCCGTGGCTCCGAGATTGATGAAAGCAAAACTTTCAACCTAGCAAGTTTGCTCTCTTCCAATACAAATGTGGTACACATAGCATGAATAGTATTGACAAGTAAGCGATGGACGATTAATCTTAAGTCAGAAGAGCCTGTATTAGCTAGCATTGTGACAAGATGGAAGATTTCGGGAAGATATAATTGTGACTGGACACCACTGTCGAACGAAACAGATAAGGAAAGCCTTAAAAGAACACAAATTTCGCCCCAAACAGTGTTTTCGTGAAGATGTCTTGTCGGTCGAAGCGAAGTACGATTGAGAGCCTTTCGAAGCCTTGAAATTAGTTTCCCCCGAATTGTGACGGTGCCAAGCGAGGCAAGAATGGAACCAAGAATCTCGGTCCGCTCATCATCGATGCCAAAATTAAGAGCTGGTTTAAGAATCTCTTCCAAGAATATATCCATATAAACTTCATCCTTACAGATTACGGGCCAGATGCTTTGTTCCAAAGTAGTGCTAAGAACAACATCAGATATAGCGACTTCAATAAGCTTCCTGAAAATCACCGCGACTTTGTCTCTTCCTTTATCACTATCTGGCTCATTCGGTATGAGGTGGGTCCTCAGACTTGGTAACCAAGGTGCCATATACGCCAAGCTCAAAGGCCTCTGCGAATATGGAAAACTCTCCCACCCAACGAAGAATTCGTTGAGAAAGTCCCCAGTAAGCTGAGGCTCGGAACGTGCCAATTGTGCACTTATCTCAACGATAAATTGAGATGGGTTCAAAGGAACACAGAGTTCTGAGAGTTGTTAGCAAGGATCCAAAATTGTGGAAGCAAAAACTCGTACCCTTTGTGCTCATGAATTTCGAATCTGCTGCGAACTTAAAAGCTCGGCAAAGAGCACACAATAAATTGTATGCTGCAAGCCGTAGAACCCCATCAGGACTCGCCATGTTAGTCAAAGCAATATTGAGGAGTGTTCCTGGTACGTCTTGCGGTCTAACCAATCTCTCAAATGATTTCAAGGTTCTCAGCTCTTTTCCATGTCTAGTTTTAGCACTACGAATAGCTTGTAGAATATCGCTCTTTCTTGGACTGGTAAAATACATCACAATCTTGCCGTTGTCAGTTCTTAAACCGAATGCAGAATCATCTTCGGTCTGTATCGAAGTGGGTGCCTCGTCGACTTCTGATAAGCGGAAGATATCATTGACTGTAGCGTGTAATCTAAGTCCCGGAACAACTTCTTGTTTCTTCGTTGTTGTCACTTGAACGAATTGATTACCAATCTTGATTATTACCTCGACCTTACCTTTTGTTTTCGATAGTCTTATGATCGGTTGAAAGACGTATCTCGTGTCTGTGACAACACTTATTGTCTCTTTTGGCAAGTGGAGCTGTGTGAGATGGAAGTGAGATTGCAAGTCTTGAAGACTACCAATTAAATGATAATCAACGTTCTTCGGGTGGAATGCGCTATTCTCACTCTTTGCAGATAGCCGAAGAATGCGCCGGAAACATTTCCTACGCTTGTGTTAGTACTGCTTCTCTTGATTCCTACTTGATACTCACCTGAATGCACTATTCATGTTGTAGACATATACTCTAGACAACTGCTTTGAGAGCTCTGTCGGTGTAAGCAGATCAAGTCTTCGGAAAAGAGCATCTGCAGGCTCATTTTGACCGTTGTAGCAGGTCGCATCAATCAAAATACCAAATGGCTTATGCCACATGCGACTTGCAATCTGCAATATTCAGCAAACGCCATTCGGAGTTTCTGGAGTTTTACGAACCTTTAAGTACACATATAACAAAAGGTCATAATCTGTTCCGTCCGTGTCGATGTTTCGAAGTATAATGCAAATCATTGATAATCCATCCTATTGATGTTAGCGCGCGGCGCACTCAACATAATTGTGATCGCCTACCTTGCTTTCACCACCATCATATACGGCTCTATTTGATACTACAGCTTCCGAACTTCGACCAGCATTTCTAAGCATGAAATGTTGAAAACGCGAATATGACGGAGGTGTATTTTGTGAAATTGCTGGCCTATTCCAAGATACATCCATTGGCGGTGGTCCAAGATTAGATATCAGTGTTCGGAGGGCATCCAGAACTGGAGTATGACTCTTAGTGCCATCAATTGGAGATCTAAGAGAGAGTTGCCGCTCACGCAGAACAAGTTTTTGACGAACATGGTCCCAATGGTCATACAAAAATCTATGTAGGGCAACGCAGGAGCCAAAGTCGAACGACTCAGACTCCGCTAGTGTTTCTCTAACATTAGGAGGTGCCTTTAGATGTTAGCTTGCTTCCTCTACCTATGATAGATGGACGTACTGAGATCTCCCGTAGGAATGTCGTAACACGATATATATTTTGAGTTAAGAAGTCGTTCAAAGGGTACATGTAAGGCTCTTTTGCCCCGAAAAGAACGTTATTGGCTAAATTCTGAACTACTTTGGCAATAAGAAGAAGACCTCGGCGCATTTCTTTCGATGGCGGGGATGCTATAAGTCCTTCTGCGTCAGGAGCGACAATTGCTGGGCAAAAGAATCTTAGAAATATAAAAGCACCAACGGCGGTGAATTTAGCATCAGGGAATCTTCTCATCACACAAGAAGATATCTATACAATGTCAATAGTGCAACAATGGCGAATCCTATGAACTTACAATATTGCAGATCTTTCGAAAAGACACTGGGATGCGGGACGCAGAATTGCATATATCATCAATAAAGACTTTTGTAACTACACGAAGTTGAAGTGCGTTCTTCTGCAGCTCTTCGGGTGAAGTTGTTCTGGCAGGATCTAGTTCAAGGTCCAGGTCTTTTGAAGTGAGAACAAGGCGCTCCAGGACTTTCTGCAGCGTCGCTTTTAGATAAGCAGCTCCCTTCCATTTGGCATAGACAGACAGCAGCTTAGTAGCAACACAATTTCTTCTCAAGAGCTCAGCCTCATTTTCTGGACGATATTAGCATTCAAGCAGATTTTTAGTATTCAAGGGACAACTTGCCGGTCTCTTCAACTTCATGCTCGATGAGGGCTTCAAGCAAGGCAAAGCCCATTCCCCGGGAGTCAAAAATGTTGAGAAGTGAGATGGTCATCTCGTCGACCTCCGTACTTGGGCAGGCATCGCAAAGTGCAATTGTAAGAGTCATATCATTGACAAGTAACTATTCACGGCCATCGTCAGTGTCGTATCGATCGAACAGGATAAGTCTTAACACTAACTTCAAGCAGTTCATCGTATTTTTGATTTACCGCTGCATCGGACAAATTATTGAATTCGGTACCCTGTATCAGAATATTGCAAAGAACTTTGACGAAAGCTGTTCTAACTTCAATATCTTCATGATAACCAATACCCAAGGAATGTTTGAGGCCAACATCAATATTCGCACTCAAGAGGTTAGAGAGGGCAGATATTGCAAGCTCCGGGCTGCTCATAGAATCATCGCTCACTGTTGATGTAAGCCGCACCTCATTCCTACCTATCTCGACCGTTTCATAATTGAGAAGAGATAAAAACCTGTTAAAATATGTATGAAACATCTGTGATTTTAAGTCGCTTGTATCTGCATCGGACTGGCCTTCTGCTGGTTGTAGGGGAAGACGATATGTCAGTTCGGCTAATGCCTTCAACGAGGCCCGGTCAAGGTCCTTCTGCAGACGAAACAGTTCATCAAGACGAGTGCCTACCAAATGAACACCAGTATCGGCATTGGGAGTCCCTGGGCGCGCGATCCATCCAAAAATCACTTCCAAAAGCTGATTACGAATACGCACGTCGTGTCTCAAATTCAAGAGCTCTTTCTTCTGTGTAAGACTTTCACACAACTGACAAATCTTAATTTTTACCCTTAACGCGCTTGCTCCATCTGCCGAAGTGTTCAAGAATTTCGCAAAATTGAGTGCCAAAGCACCAATGTCAACCGACATTCCCGTGCCTAATTCAGCTGGGCTTCCGAGCTTCTCAACGATACTTTTAAGTAGTGCTGCTGCCTGTTCTGCAAAAATTATTCGAGAATCGACAGGAATCGCGTTGCTCCGTGGACTATCGAATAAAACGTCAAGCTCCGTTTGAAGAGCTTCGAATAGAGGTATGTGTAATGCTTTGGCAAGATCACTCGAAAGGGCATCTCTGGTACCTTCTCGTATCCTGATATTGTTGCTAGCCAACAATTGGACACTCTGCCGCATATATCGACTAAGCAAAGTCTCATCATAACTTTCGGCAGTAACCCTATCGATCCATCGCAAACTGGCAAGTACTTGGTCATCCGAGGTAGAAAGAACCGATTGGCCCACGACGCAAATGCCACCAAGAGAAGCAAGGAATCCAGAACAATTGCGCCACTCTCCCACAGACCTTTCATCAAGAACTTCAGGGCGCGCAATAAGTTGCTTGGATAATCTAACCCACCGATCGAAGATAGTCTCCCAAGCATTGATGATACCAGCTGTAGGGTGTTGCATTCGACGTAAAAGACCTCTCGCTCGCTTCTGGAAAGCAACTATACCTGTAAATCGAAAGTCTTTCGAAGAAAGCTCTTGGTAAACATCCATATTACGCGCGCTTGCTAGGGAATGCTTCATGAAATCTGGCGCGGACTCAACGAGACGAATCTCTTCTGCAAATAAACAGACGCTTGACGCAACTAGCTGGCAAATTGCTATGTCAGGCGAGCAAACCGTAACCAAAAATGTTGTTTCCATCATAGAATAAGCTGCTAATCGCTCTGAAATGTCTTCCTCTAACTCTCTTAAGTCCTATTACACGTGAGTAATTGCGATCGAAGACCACCCGCCACTGCACAATTTATCGCACAAGCATTCGATGAGCTGACTGTGCAAGTGAGATGCATTTGGGAACTGTATGACTGTTACTTACTTTGATCTTTTTCAAGAGATCGAGTCTAGCCTGCAAGTAGCTATGTATAAAGCTAAGAGCGTTGTGTTCATCAACGGTTTGGTTTATAATTTTGCTGCATATTGAGCTAAGTATAATAGAGCTAGATTAAAATGCGTCAGCAGCTTGGGCAGCGTGTTTAGTGATTAAGGCTCAGAACTCACGTCGATTCCCAGAAGTTAAACTTCGCGGTGTTTGTGAATTTGTGGTCCTTTTTTCGCCATGCAGACAACGTCGCCTCGGTCAATGATAGCCGACAAACTTCACTGGTTAAAATCCTGATTTTCTCATCCTCAGAGGTCAAGAAAGCGATGAAAGCTGCGTATACGTCCTCGAAAGCTGCATCGTTATTTTTTGAGCCCAGATCCATGCCCAAAAACAAAGCCATGGGATACACGTCCAGGAATGTTAGCATGCTGTACACCACCTCTCCCGATGATAAAAATTTTGTTTGTCTATTCATGGTCACATGTTCGATAGGGTAAGAATCTCTGATACTCGACGTTGTCCCCTTCTAGCGAATTAGCAATGCATCTCGATAATTTTGGAAATGCCATACCTTCATGTAAGTGCGAATGAATTCAGACATTTTAAGAAATAATGGGTGATAATCAGTAGCATTAGACTGCTTGGCGAAATGCGTACATGCTCTTATTACAGCGAGTTTAAAATCTGGAGAAGTATTGGGAGCAAGACAGAAAGGCGCGAGGCTATCAACACAAGTTCTAAAGTTTAGATGCGCCAAACTGACAAATGCTGCAGTCATCAAACCAGAGTCTATGGTTGTATTTTCTGCACCCACGGTATATCTCCTGAATACTGCTTCACGCACTTCTTCCTGGACATCTAAGGCATAGCTCAAAAGTGCCGAATCACTATCGAGCGGAAAATGTCTTGCTACCCGCAGAACAGAGGTCAAACAATAAATAGCTGCTTCATTTCTGTTTCTCAAAGTCTTCCTCAGCATCTCCAAAAATGATACCTTCTTGGAGATACTACCACTTTTAATATCTCTCATATTGCTAGCGACTTCAAAGACGTCTGGCAGAAGAAATAGCAAAGACGTTTGAAATGGAAATAATAATGTTTTTCGTCTTCCCGCATCTATCATTGTATTTGTCATGTCAAAGAGGGTTTCCGCTCCACCGTCTAGCCTTTTGTGCATTGTGTGTAGTTGAATGAATTCTTCGGGATTTCGCTCCAGCCATCGGGTGATTAATTGAGGCACGACTACTGCCACGATAGTCTGAAAGGCCTTGCGCAGGTGCAGGAAGCTGCCACACAATTCTTGTATTACGACACCCAGTTTTCGGCTATCAACCCAAAACGATGGAATCAAGCGTACAGTAACGAGTGCCTCATCGTCGACTACGACACCGTTCTGTGCTTGGTTTCCATTTGAAGTTTGGGCCGCCAGCAGCCCACGGAGGGAACCCCTTAAATACTCTAGAGTCCGGGGCCAGTTTGAGAAGGAAACAAACTCCACAACCTTTCTTATGCACACCTCTGTGGTTTCAGAATGTTCCTGTATCAATATTGCAGCCTCTGTTGTATTCTGTTGGCCATTTGTACCGTTCAAGAAATCCGAGCCCGGGTAATGATAAGCAGGAGAGGCCCCCAGTACATCGTCCAGAATGTTGCATGCCGGGAGTACATACCCGTCCGGTATAGGGTTCGAAAACAACTTTATCACATCTAATATTCTTTTGGCCAAATCATCGTCTAAAGCCTCCGGAGGATTGTCGCGCGCCAAAAGCTTGTTTCTGGATGCTCTTCGTCCTTCAGGTTTTATGCCATCGTTAGATCTAGAACCCTGAGTGAGCGCATTTTCTCGGTCGCTAGTGTTTTCTGAAGCATTGATGCTCTCCCAGTGCGTTGTGCAGCACTCCGCCAATAGCTCTAGTACGTAGAATTCCGAGTGTAAAACATGCAACGGATGCGCCGATATCGTTTTATACGGTCTCGCAAGATCTTCTAGCAGTTGCACAAGACTTTCGGCGACAACCGCTATAGATGGCTTACTGATATTGACGAGGGTAGTGCGACTCAAAAGGGCAATCTCGTCGCGATTGAGGTGGTGTGCATCGGCGCCAGTTTTGTGTGGGAGCTGTATTCAAACAGGCAATTCGTTAGCTGATTTGCGACACGTAGAGGAATGCGATTCCGAGTTGGAATTATACTTTTGTAATCAGCCTCTCCACCAAAGTAATGACTAGACTTGAGTTATCACTCATGACTTTTTTCGCGGACAGCGTTGGCAACTAGCCAGACTACTCAGTGATTGTCCGACATACGCTTGAAAGTATGTGCGTTCGTCGTTCTTCGTATAGGCTCAGTGAAGCTGCGGGCTGTATAACCTGTTTACTATCTTGTCTAGAACGGATGAAGAGAAGCAATTTTGCAGCAATTAAATTGTAGCGCCACGCGCATGACACTGAATTGGAAAATTTGAGAATTTGAGAATCTAGAGGCTCGGAAAATATTAGTATTAGGTTTACCTGAAGTAGCTTGAACTTTATTTAGTTGTAGCTTTTCTGGTTCCTTAGGATTCGCACCTCACACACGTGTAGTCGTGGATAAACAAGTTCGCTGTGGAGAAAATATTTGGGGTACTATTTATTTTTCGGATTGGGTCTCGGCAAGTGAAGTCAAGCAACATATACAGTACAGAGTAGGTAGAGATTATGCGACGGGAATGAATGAATGAGTGAGTGAGTGAATGTAAGAGGTAAACTGGCTCAATGCATCGTTGTTTGATATTTGGTTATTCTATTATCGTAAGATACAAGTGGGCGCCTACCTAGGAAGGCCAAAAGCACTGGAGCGGGAAATCTATCTAATACCAATACCGTTCCACGTTTCTGCTATTTACCCTTAAAGAAATGACTTGCATGCCCAGGGAGCGACCCAGCAATTGTCCAATTCCATAAAGTTTGTTCCATTATGTTTCTCCCATTATTATGTTTGTTCCATTTACATGAGACAACTTTGGAATTCAGGAAGATGTCGACATAGTATCGAGTTTTACCTACATATGCATGGCCGTGAAAGTGCACCAAATAATAATCTTACATTGCTTAGACTGGTTCGTTATATCGCTTTATTCTCAAGGACGGACTCATTGCTGCATACAGATCTGGGTACATCGTAAATTTTACTCATTGC
Organism: Sclerotinia spermophila; assembly: GCA_038090695.1. Taxonomy (NCBI): domain Eukaryota; kingdom Fungi; phylum Ascomycota; class Leotiomycetes; order Helotiales; family Sclerotiniaceae; genus Sclerotinia; species Sclerotinia spermophila. The sequence continues at coordinate 35,048 of JBBMOJ010000207.1, read as the reverse complement.
AGTATTACTAATATTTGGTATGAGAGATTTTGGTTTACACTGATAAAATTTGGATATGTTCAAGGTACGACATTAATATTTTGATAGATATTTTGAGGCCAATAGACGCCCAAGCATTTTTTGGGTAATGTCATGCCGTCCAGGTTCTCTGCTCTGTGTTGATGATACAAGACTGTAATATTAAACATGTATGAGATCTAATGAGTAGATTTCTCTCTTCTTCTGTCAGATCCTTTCTACTCTCGCCTTCTTTCAGTTCTTTCAATCTCCTCCTAGTTATCTCCATATCCCTAATGATCCTTTTGGGCTCTCTCGATTTCCATGTAGCAAGCTCGGCCTCTGCATCAATATTACCGTATCGTACACAGAAACAATATATATCATCTGGCAGTAGTAGGTGAACGGGAATCAGCGAAGCAACTTATTTTAACGTCTTCCACCATAGCTATTGGAATTGTTATAACCACCTCCGTATCCGGGAGGAGGTGGTGGCGGTGGAGGAGGCCCACGAGCAAACCCTCCAGCACCTGGTGGAGGTGGCTGCCAACCTGGTGGAGGCGGAGGTTGACTGTAGTTATTGTAGTTGTTCTGAGCACCATAAGATTGGTTGCTGTATCTCGGAGCTGTTGTTCCTGGGCCATTATAACGATTGCCATTGCCGCGATTATTAGTACCAGAACCATAGTTGAATTGGTTGCGACCTCTTCCATCGCTTTGTAACGGCACGCCACCATAATTTCGGCCTGATCTAGATGCCCTGCTTTTTGTCATTTCAATATCGCTCTGATTGAGTGCTGGCTTGCCGAAATCGACCCCGACTAATAACATAGACTTGTGAATATGGTTAGACTTGGGCATCTCATAATGTACACTAGAAAAATTGTAAGCAAGATACTATAAATAGGTTGAAGCCTAATTACCGTATTGATCGGTCCTCGTCAAGGCTTGGCATTGCATCACTGTCCAATGGGAAAGCCAAAGAGCTGTATGGAAGGTACTCCTCGTTCTTCTCAATTCGTCCTGTCAAGCCTTCACTGATCTTAGGGTTCAGCTTCATATGAGGTGCATCTTGTTTTTTTGAATAGAATTTGCTGGTGATCTCATCATAGAGAGCATGATGAGCTTCGGAGACTAGAAGAACATCCTTTCCAAGGCCATTGCGAGCTGAAACCTCCGCGGGTAATGTGGGATACACCTTCGCCATTGCATCAAGCAATCGCTCCGAATCAATGAATGGTAACAGAGCAACACCTTGCCAAGCGAATTTCTTACCGTTCAAATCGACTACAAAGTCCTCGGGATAAAAATCAATGATCTCACTATCTTCATTGGTCATTAGATGGTGAAATTGCTCCGGAATAGCTTGTCTTGAAGCCGCTGGAAGGACTCCCATGAGTTGTTCAAACGGTCTGAAAATCCTTCCTTTCTGGAAATCGATTTTCATATCCTTAAGATTGGCAAAATCGGCGGCGAAAGGAGCATAATGGTAAGGGTAGTACCAGTCCCAAGATGGACATCCTTGAAAATAGTATAGCAAAACCCATGCCAATCCTTCCACATAGGCTCTACCAACCTCATGGCGAAATTCAATATCCTTAGGATCTCTGTTGAATTTCTGCTCATAGTATCTGTCAGCGTATCCATCTTCCCATAGCCTGACAGTGTCAGGAGGAAGATCGTCTCCAGGTGCTGTTGGGGTACTTGGTGTCCCAGAAGTGGGTGTGTTGCGTCCAGGTGTGCTGCTATCATCGTCCTCAATGAGCTCTGCTTTACGTTTTCCTAGTGCAGTTGCTGGTGATTCGGCCGATGGGTCATCGACTCTAGGCTCACCGTTGTCATCAGCCGACTTGCCATTCATCATCTCCTTCAGTGCTGCAGCTGCACTTTTGTTGGCGATACTAGCCTTGTAGGCTGCACCACGATTCATTACCATATCATGAGTCATAGCCTTGGCTTCCTTGTTGGCGATGCCGGGAGTAAAAAGTGGTAAGCCAGTCGGAGCAGGTCCACCGGGAGGCTGTCTACCGTTGGATGGCGAATCCTGAGGACCACCGTTATTTCCACGACCACGAGCATTTCGCTCATTGTTGAGCTTGCGCTTCTTTTGAAAATTTTCTTCATTCTTTCTTCTTTTCCTGAAGATGGCGTCCTCTTGCTTAGCCAATCCATCGAGGATGAATTGAGCCCTCTCAAGGTCCACATGACCATCTTTAGTCAAATAACCACCCATGTAGGGAATATTATCACGCCAAATGGCAATCAAAGTATTGATACCGTCCTCTCGAATTTCGAGACTAGGAAGATGAGGTAAGAAATCATTGCCGACAAAGAAACACATAAAAACCCAGTCGTCTAGAGCTCTTTCAAGATCGAATCTGAAAGGTTGGCTAGGAACATACATTTCTGCAGCCAAGTATTCGCGAAGAACTGAGACGTGGAGCCAAATAAATGGTTTGAGAGTAGGGGCGCTAGCCTTTTCATCAAACTCACCGTCCTTTATCTTGTACATGCCTTTGCATTCTCGGGCTTCATGGCCATGCTGGCCACATAATTTACAGGTTCTTGGCTTTCCATCGTTGAAAAAAACATCTTCTCTCAATATACGAAAATGAGGTTCATGCGTTGCAAGACCCAGCATGATCAAGTCGGCATCTAATCCATACATGACATGACGAGTATTGGGATTATGATCAGGAGAAGATCTTTGGGATCGGACAAATTCCATGATTTTGTGTTCACCCTCTCCTGGGACGGTAGAATCTGAGATGATGACTTTCATCTTTGCCCACGCGGGATCAGTGTTGAGTTTGTATGCAATCCAATATCTAAGACTGAGGGCCAAAATATCCATGAATGGAGTTCCTGGGGTAATTTCGTTGGAATCCCAAGCCTTCTTGACTTCCGTCTCTTCGATATGGCTACCTTGTGATTTTAACATCTTGAGCAACTCTGCCTTATCCTCTGCCTTCTCCTTTGCCTCTTGCGCAGAACGAAATCGGCGAGATCGTTGTTGATTCATCTTAGCACGTGGCGCTACTCCGTCAATAGCAATCATCAAGAGTTTCCTGGGTCGCACCATGTTAACTACTCGATCCGTATACTTGAAGATTTCCAACATCATCTCCTCCTCGTCTTTGGGTGGGGGGCGATCTTCCGGATGACCTGGAGATTATGGGTTAGCAGAAGTCAAGAATGGCAAATTAGTCTTCTCGACAATCTGAGGTATTGTGATGAACATACTACAAGGGTGAACAATTCCGTTCATGTCCAAGTAAAGGTTGTCGCATTCCTCTCCATTAGGATTTGGTCCTCTGATATCAACAGGGATAATTTGTCCATCAATTTCGCGTGGATGTTCTTCAATAACAGGCGATACAATCTTGGGATATTGCTTGGTCTACAAATGAAACAGCATTATTAGCAATTCGAGAAACAACGAAGGTTGAGGCTCAAAACTTACCAGCCATCTAAACAGTGCTGGAACTCCCATTGCGAAGGGATAATCTAAGATTTATTGCAAGGTGATAGGTGATAAAAGTAAGAGACAGGTCTTCAAAACAGGTACAGAATTGGTATGAGTTCGAGATAGCTTTGCACTAATCCAATCTACTTATCAGATTATCAAAATGTCGCAAAGAATAAATCGCGAAACTTCTCTTAAGCGTATGCGCCTTTAAAAGTATGAAAATTCTGAGTCTCTCGGTGATGCGCAAAGGAATTGTTCATAAAACCTTTGGACAATTGTATATGTAAGGTTGAAAGAAAATAGAGACAAAACGTTGAAAAGATACTGCAGCTGCAGTTCATTGTATAGTAGCTTCGAATAGGCAAACTGAGGACGAAATCTTTTTTTGATTCACCGACACTAAGGCTAAATAACGCTAGTCTCCATTTGCATGTACCTGGAGAAGCTCCAAAATAAGAGTCAACCCAGCAAACTCCAAACTTCGAACACATATATTTCTTGTGGTGAATGCAACATGCAAAAAAGGTGACATTATGCCACTGGATCTCGAAACTTCAAACTATTCATCCATATTCAATGCGCAAATAGAAGTTATAGAATCATAACGAAGAAGGGGGAACTTGGGTACGACCAAGAACACCTTTCATATCCTATTTTGGGAAATGTCGAAAGTTGGGGAGACCATTTCCGTAAGTATATTTATACTTCCTTTTAAATCTGAATTTACACTATCTGTTCGAGAGCCTCCATTGGTATTTTACTTCCATATTACACTTTCAAGACTAATACAAAGTCTACAAGGTCTACGCTTCTCGACTCACTTCCTCCACCCTCCTAGAAGATCGACGAGCAGCATGTTTGGGCCTTCGCAGTTTTGCAAAAGACTATCCTGCTTCTGTAGCCTCTGAGGCCTTACGGGGACTTATTACAAGTTTGCGCAAAGATGGGGAGGATGTTGATTCCATCAAAGTAGTCCTCGAGACTCTTCTGTTCCTCTTCAACCCGAACCAAAATAGCGCTGAAGCATCCGAGGAGCTTGCATATTTTATAGCTGATGAATTTACCACACGGCAAGATAATATAACATTGCTATTGGACTTTTTGGATACCAATGATTTCTATTCACGTCTATATTCGTTACAACTCCTGTCGCTAATTTTGTCATCCCGGACCGAGAGAACTGAAGAATGTATATTCACGGCTCCTTTAGGTATATCAAGGTTGGTAGCGGTATTAGATGATCGGAGGGAGGCCATAAGAAATGAAGGACTCTCGTTGTTGACTTATTTGACGCCAAATTCTTCGGAATTGCAGAAATTGGTCGCTTTTGAAAATGCTTTCGATCGCATATTTGATATAATAAAGCTCGAGGGCTCCCTCCAGGACGGTGATAGAATAGTAGAAGACTGCCTAATCCTTCTCGCGAATCTTTTAAGGCTTAACGTTTCAAATCAGTCTTTCTTCAGAGAGACAGGTTGTGTTACTAAATTATCTAAATTATTGAATGATGCGCTGGGTGCAGAGAATGAAGCTGAGGAGGTGGCTGAATGGGCTAAAGTTCAACGAAACAGAAATGTATATGCTCTACTTGCAGTGCTACGATTGTTTCTGATTGCTGGAGGGGCGGGAACTCAAGCAAATCAGGCCTCTTTTGCGCAGCACGGTATTCTCAATCAAGTATTGCAGTTAGCATTCAGTCGGTCAACAGAAGTCCAAATAAAAGCTGAGGTATGCAGTTCTTGTCCACACATAACTGCTCGTATATTGATTGGAAAGTATAGGCTCTCTCAACCTGTGCGGATATGATTCGAGGCAATCCAACTCTACAAGAGAACTTTGCTCAACAGCAAGTTACCTCGGTGCTTGATGAGCCTCTAGCTGGTGGCAATGCTCAAACCCAGCATAATGTTATTCCAAAGGTCTACGTCATTGATGGTTTACTTGATTTGACATTGAGCGTACCAACGTTGCCGGCCTTCGATTCGCGTGCCGCTGCCTGTGAATGTATCAAAGCTTATTTCTACAATCACCCAGCCATCCGCAAACATTTTCTTCGCCGAGCGATAGATGGTCATGTTTCTGGGGCTGACGAGACAGCAAATGTATTGACGACACTTCTTCAACCTCTGGATAGTCAAATGCCGAGCGATCCCTATCGTTACTGGTTTGCATCGGTTCTTCTATTCCACTTGATATTCGAGGACGCTGAGGCAAAGAGTATGGCGATGGGCGTTGCTGAGGGCGACGCTGAAAATGGAGAGGAAGTAATAACCTGTATTCAATCTATTACTGCCAATCTAATTCTTGGAGTCCACAAAGCTGTGGATGAGCGCGTCCTGGTTGCGTATCTTATGCTTCTTTGTGGGTGGCTATTCGAGGATCTGGATGCTGTGAATGACTTCCTGGGCGAAGGTAGCAATATTCAAAGTCTGATTCAAGCTGCTCTACACACAGGCGGTGATGGCGTGATAGTCCAAGGACTATGTGCTGTTCTGCTTGGGATTGTCTATGAGTTCTCGACCAAGGACTCCCCAGTACCCCGAGCAACCATCCATCCGATTCTTAACTCAAGATTAGGAAGAGACCAATACATAAATCGACTTACAAAACTCAGAGCCCACCCATTACTTCGAGACTTTGAAGTTCTTCCCCAAAAGCTAAGCTCTGCAGCGCCTGGTAGCCTCCCTGACGTTTATTTTGACAAATCATTCGTGGATTTCATGAAAGACAATTTTAGTCGTTTAATACGTGTAATTGACCGAGATCCTGGATTTGAGATTGCGGTCATCGCAAATGGTGTTCAAAAGGGGATTTCTCGAGAGATGGTAGACACTTTGAGGTCTGAGCTAGATGAGAAGAGCAAGGCTTTGCTACAGGCGGAAGAAGAGTTAGTAGCCCTAGGAGGACGATTAGGACAGGAGCAAGCCGATCATCGAAGAGCCAAGGAGACCGCAGTAGTCGAACAATCGAGGATTAAAAGTGTCAATGAGGCTCTCCAGCGGCACCATGAAGAAGATATGAGGTACGTATAGTTCGGGGGGGTAAAACTTCAAGAGCTAACGAGCAGAAGAAAATTGCGTGTAGAGCATGAAAGAACGAATCAAGATTATCAGCAACAGTTAAAAGAAGCCAAAAATGCAGCGGAAGCTGATATTGCACTTATTCGGGCAGAAAACGACCGGATAAAACAAGAGCATCAGAAGCAACTAGAACAAGCTCAAAAGGACGCGGAAACGAGTGTAAGAGCTGAGCATGAACGGGTAATTCAAGATTATCAAAGACAGCTGGAACATGTTCAAAAGACGGCTGAGGCTAATGCTGAACGTGTGCGGCGACGGACAGATGCGGAAATTGCAGATCTTCAGAGTAAGATTGAGCGATTAGAATCCGATCTTGCGAAGGTATTCTCTTATATATGCTAATATTTAATGGTTCACTAACATGGTCCAGGCAAACAAGAACCACGTTCAAGACCTGCAAACTGCGCAGGATGAATACACAGCAAATAAGGCCGAACAAGATGCACGCTTAAAGCGTGCGGAAGAAAAATCTAAGGCAACAGAGGAACAAGCCAGCATCGCGCAAAACAAAATCGCCAAAGTCGAGGCAGATCTTCAGGCCAAAGAGGCCGCGAGACAGGCTGCTCAAAGCGAGCTTGACGATCTGCTAATGGTTTTCGGTGACATGGAGGAGAAGGTGATAAAGTACAAGGAACGCTTAAAGGCTCTTGGCGAGAACGTCTCTGACGATGAGGACGAAGATGATGATGACGATGACGAGGGCGATGAAGGGGAAGAAGAAGAGTCGGGCGTGGATTGAACCAAAATCCTATGTCCCCCACATTCGAAGGGCATCGGGAATTGCAATGGAGCACAACATACCAATGCTGAATTCAAATAAGACAGGCCTTCTGATATTGAGAGGTTTGAAAAACTGAAGATCATTGGAGGTACCTAGGATAGGAGACATAAACGTAAAACTCAGTATTCAATGAAACGACATCACTGCCAATCTTTGAGTCTCATCGCTGCAACTAAATTTCAAAATGACTGCCTACCATTGAATAGCCACTGTACATGAGCTATGCTCCAGCACAAGTAACTTTGCACCTTATTAGTCCGTTAATGAAGAATGGAACTAATTAGATTCACATATGTGAAGTTCTTGCATTCACTTCACTTTTGTCTTCTATCGATATATAAGTACTTGGAAGTAGATTTTGGAAATTTGGACGAAGCTCTCGTCTTCGAATTATGTAGTGCAGGATGATGGTATTCACACCATAATGTCTCTTTCGTGGAATCAATGACATATTTGCATCTATATGATGAGAATCAATCCAGTATCTCGTTTTAAACTTTGTAATACTTTCATTGTAGATTATTACACCAATGGGGATTCCAGAGATGGTGTGTGCGTGGCATTTCTTCAAGCCAGCATTGGCAACGCGGATAACGACGTCATCCAATAAGTGCTCCGCAAATCAAAGTCGCAAGGCCAGTAGCACAGCTAGCTAGAGCAAAAGCATTACCCATACTGTAACCTAATCTTGCTTGGCCGTGAAATATACACTAGAAAGATACTCAAGGCTATAGAGATAGTATTTAGAGATACGATGCGAACGCAACCTCGTTACATATACACTCGAATGCCGTATTTTCTCTTTTGTGGGGGTGAAGAAATGTGTATGGAGACTGGCTATCGTGCCTCCCTCGAGTCTCGGAAGAAGACTTCTTCGGATGTTCGATTTTAGGTTGTTCAAAGGGGTACTATCCACCAGGATGTCGAGAGCACTTTAAGCGACCGCCGCTGTGTCATTGTCGAGGTGATACAAGGTAGCTTTAGAAATACTATCATTCTCCAGTAGTTCAAATTCGATTCGTTCAATGACATCCGCGCGAGTAGGTTTCTGACAGGTACTGTTCATGGATTGTGCCACGGTGAGATTCAAGTACCGTGGATGTCTCAGTAATCGTGTCAGGCTTTCCGTCCTTGCTATTACTGCAGATAGATTGAGGTTTGGGGCACAAGTTCGTAGAGCTCGACCAAAATTGAGAAGGAATTCGTCCTGCTGAACGTTTTTCATGGTAAAGGTGATGAGCTCATGGAATTCGGCATCTTGAGTAAGTGCCGATACAAAAGTAGTGACTGACTAGCAGGAATTTGCATAGCATAGTGTAGGTGTACTAAGAGCAGAGTCCATGGTTTCACATTACGACGGTTCATCGTCAGAGTCGACAACTTCGCCGACTTATGTGATTTGCAGAACGAGCTCATGAGATATAGGCATTACGTATAATGATGGCAGTGGTATGTACGTTCAAAGGGCAATGGAGAAGCTTTAGATTCAGTACATTCAGCCGCAAGCGCTTGTGCCTTAACCTGTACCATGAGTCAAAGAAAATTCATGTAGATTAACCACAAGGTGGATCTAGAAACGATAGCTGTGTCGCCCGGTAATCCACTCACAATGTAAAGACTGCGAATGCATCATGATCATATGATTAAATTGGCACCAGGTTATGAAATCCACTGGATATATGAATACAACGAACGACTTTACAACTCCATAAATCTGTAGCTTTGCAGATTCGAATAAATATATCCAAGGTAAATAAATACCTTCCATACAACAGCAAATGCGAGACGATCAAAATATTCCACTCGGAACAACAGATCCTAATTGTTGTTAACGCCTTCCCCGAGCTTCAGAAGATTCAAAATAGACATTTAAATAAATACACACTTTTCGTGAAAGAAAAGTGTGTAACATCTTCGGAAATCATTCAACGTTGATATTAATCGAACACTCTGCGGCTAGATGTAACTAATACTGCCCGCCTATGGTCTAAGTTACTGGCCTTTGTTTACAGCAACTACAGGGAGCAAACCCGCCAAAAATCGGTAAAAACCACTCAGGAAGCGGGGTTGTATAGGCCACCAACGCGAAATCCGCGTCGAAACTGTAGCATCGCGACACCCCTACCAACCCTCACGTTCACACCCATAACGCCAGGATGTTGAGCTCCCCATCTTCATTTCACACGGCGTTGGATTCCCCATCGTCGCCTTGTCCATCCTCAATGGCAGGTAGTACAGATAAACGTGGAAATTCTTTAGAGATTCCACAATATTGCCAAGCAAATCAAGTTTCTAGAGAAATTGAGGACCATGTCAAAATATACTTTGATGAGCGGATGTGTATGGATTCATATTTTGACGGCATTGAATGTTGGGCAACTACTTACATATTGGACAGACAACCATGCCCTCATCTTACTTTCCGATGTCTTCACCGCTGGCATTTCACATTCAACTACAACCTCGAAAGCTGCCTGTATACCCAACCCCAAGTTTCTACGAATAGCCAGCACATTGCTAGTACATCCTATTACTACAACTCGAGCCCAGCATGATCATGTCGAAGTAGCTTCTAGATCAATTACTCTTCTTCAAAATACCCTTACTGAAGTTGGTCCTAAGAATGCCAATCTCCAAAAAGCATTTTCGTTTGAATCTGGCAGATCCACCCGTCGAATTTATGGCGATGGAGACAGTGATTCTAACAGTGATGACGACGATGATATAAAAGGGGTGGTATCTCAAAATGGACTGTGGAGATGCGCCAAGGACTTTTGGCAGATAGTGGGCTGGTCATTTAACTGCAGTGTGAGGTATCCTAAGCGGTGGAGGTATTGGAAGGTCCTTTTGGAGTTTCTACTAGATGTACTGGATGCGGATTGGCACGAACGAGAAGCTATGGATAAAGCGGCATTCAAGATTCAAGTCGATCAGAATCAAGGGAATAAGAAACTTTCTCCTGATTATGAGATGCTTCAAAGTTCGTTACTTGTACGATATCTAGGCGTATCTGCTCAAAATCGTAATGGAACTGCTGCTAGGCGGATTGTAAAGGCAGGCTTTGCTGACGGATCTACGCAATCCATGAAGGCATATCCAGAGATTTTTGAAAATGAAACTAAAGACATCAAAAAAGGCGAGTCACAGAAAAGAAAATGGGAGGACAGCAAAGATACTAAGGAAATGGGCTTTGGTGATTTCGATGAAGAGGAAGAGGGAGATCTCGCATCGGATACGTCAGAGAGTCCGGAGGAATCAGTCCAAAAGCACAGTAGGAAATGCAGTCCAACGTACTCTTCTAGTATCGGGGACCCCGACTCTATTCGCTTGCGTCAAAGAGTCATAACTCTGGTAAGAAATTACTCCTGTCTTCAAATCTTCATACTAAACTTCGCAGCTTTCACGCGTGTCCGCGGTCATCCCGCAAAAGTCCATGCCACTCCGCGATGTTTACGATCTCCTCGCAGAGTTCACCGTAGCACTTCCTATCGCATCATTTTCACTTCTCCTCAATATCTCGCATACATCACCTTTCCCGTCAGTTGTTCTTGTCTCTCTTATACAACTACTATGCTCGCGATATCTTCCAAAATCTGCGGTCCGTCCTCAAGATGTTGAAAATCTCAATAATGACACGCTCACGCAACGAATCCTCGAAATTTGTTATCTTCCGCATTGTCCTATGACTTCATCCATCGAGGACAATGCCAAATATTCAATATTAGTGGAAATTTTATTTCGTCTATTCTTGACTGATTGTGAAGGTCTTCATACACCTAATTTGGATGACGCGATTGAAAGGGGAATCAGCGCAAGGGAGAAGAAGTGCAAAATGGATGGTAGACGGAAAGCAGATGCGATGAAGAAGGAGGAGGAAGTTGCGAAGGTCTTTCTAGATGCAAGTTCAAGGAGACTACGGAGTTTAGTGGATTGGGTAGAAGAGTCTAGTACTTAGTTGGATTGTTAACATCACATTGCCGTCAATCGTGCTAGAACTGAACAGGTTCACGTCAGAAAGGAGTTTACTGGTCATTGGAGTTCTTAATGATACCATTTGCTCACAGGTCACATATGAAGGAAAGGCGTATGTCAATTTCAATGTATACATAGAATAGTCACACTAGCTCATGATAATCGTAGCAAGGATATGGCATTCCGAGTAAGATTGTATCTTAATAGACACTCAGAAAGCAAAAGGAAGATACGAAGTGGGCGAGATTGCATTCTACTTCATGCATTTGGGTTCGCAATTACTATAATATTATAAAGCATTATCTTCGAGCTGCTGGCATATCATTCGGATCCCAAGCCTTAGGTTGCCATTCTTCACTTGGTCCTCCTCTTGCCTTCTTCCATGGATCATCCTTATACTTCTTCTCCTCTCTCGGTTGTGTCGCCGCATCATAACGTATTTCGCCTCCCGCCGGCTTTTTTGTAGAAACCACTCCTTCCTTCTCCACCTCCGCAGCCTCGCCCACAACAGCATTAGCCACACCCTTCCCATCTCCCCTCGGTTCCGCCCCAGTATACGCCCCCCCATCTCTAACCTGCGTGGCCTGCAACGCCTGCTGGCTCGTCGTTGGCTGATCCAGAAAACTCGCTTTCGCATTCCATCTCTCGTCAGCCTGTCTAGCTAGTATCTTCAATCTTTCTTGTCTCGCTATATCTCCGACCAATTCCTCTATGCTAGGCGCATCTTCCCGTGTATGCCGTAGCCATTGATGCCATTGGGGACTTATTTTTACATCTGAATATTGAGTTGGAGACGGTGTTTGGACTATTCTGCGCATGCGACCTGCGTTTAGAGCGTCGCGGAGTTCCCAGAAGGAATTATTTTGGAGGTCGAGACCTAGAATGAGTTAGTTAGCTTGATGGATGAATAGAGGGAGGGGAGTGGCGAGTGGAGGAGAGGGTTACAAACCGACGAAGAAACGTTTACGCCAAGGAAGACGCAAGGCTTTCCATTTGTACCAGGCTTTTCGAATTGGTGATAGTGACTGTGTAGACATTTTTATTGTGGTATTGTTTGGAGGTCGTAATGGAGTGGTTACTGAACTTATTATTTATTAGCTAGGTACATTGAACTTCTTCAGCCTTATGAGAAATATAAGCTCCGAGCTTTAACCGCTACTAATCACCAGCCACGCGAATCAAATAATATTGCATGGAATCCTATTCCCATCCATCCTAGAATAGCTCTAAATTTATCTTATCAGCGTACCGTCCATCTTATCTAACTATTTTTATTCCCAGGAAATCTATGGTTTTGGATTTGAATTTCTATATTCTTCAAAGTGTATCTCTTCACCATTTTGTACGTATATATAATATACCTTTTATTTTCGTAGATTCTTGATCAAGATGATGAAGCTTCAGGTCTATTTATTATGCTAGATGACATTTAAAGTTTGTAATCGTCTTCACTAGAATCAATTAGTAGCTTATGTAACGACAGTTGCATCGGCAGAGGCTTCGCCCTCGTTCTCGCAACTGGACATTACCACACCACCTCGAACATAAAGATATTCTGCTAATTGATCCCAGGGCTAATGGAGAGAACAACACAGTCGGAGCTCATTGTCTTTACTCAGGCTGACGATTTACTCGTATTTGATTATTAAGATGCCATGTATTCCGAATCTCAATATTTGACTTAAGATACGATACGTGTGTCGCCGACCGTTTTCAGCATTCGCATCTCATACCTGCAACTCACAATCCACTCTGATGATTAACGGAGATATTGCCTAGACTCCGAAATGCTCAGATGTTTCAAGCTCTTCGGAAGAAACATTCCAACTTTCACAGCCGAGAACTCCATCAAGGACTGGCAAGTCCGACTCCGCTTCAACTGCATTACACCTGCATGTCGACATTCACGATCAACGCTGGTGCTTATGAATAGGAATTGTCGATCCAACCTCCGACAATGCCGAATCCCGATCCTTCATCAACAGAACGGAGATAATTCTTGATGTCTTCGTCAGAAGAATTCTAATGTTATAACTCAATGGAAGATCTCGGAAGAAAGCATGTCCTAGAGATGCAGTCAAAAAATTGGGGGTCCAGACTCGAAAACAAATCATATGCACACGCCGCAAATTTTCATGTCGCAGGAACTCCTAGTAAGGAAGAATCGAGAGCACTACTGTATCAAGAAATGGGAACCGACAATTATTCCCTATTTGGAAAATTATCTCCGCATATTTCGCGTAAAGATGGCATTTCCGATGTGGCTTGCTCAAGCCTCACTGTCATGCCAGCACGCCTACCATGCGATGATGAAAACGATCTTGGTATGTACATAATCTCTGCATACCCGCGTGGAAAATTAATCCGGTAATCTACTCCTCGATCTCGCCTTGTGTACGGTAAGATTTTTCCCAGATGCTTGGGAAATCAACCTTTGGGTCAAGATGTACATAATAGGAAAACGGAGGAGTCGTCTGTTGAGTGAAGGAATGTAGGAGTGTGAATTGATATGGATACTACATTGGCCGAGCTTCAGTCTCAAATCATTTCAGGAAATGGAGGGGTGCGCAATCTTAATGGACATCTACGAGATTTGATCGTAAGGAGATGAATATTGCTTGAATTGAGCTCATCAATCATATATAAACACTCATACTTGAAATCTTCTCCCTGCAAGCTAGCAGTGTGGTACATATGTACCCAGTGTACCCAGTGTTACATTATGCAGTGTGTGTACTTTCGAAGATTCCTTTCGTGCAAGAGAATGATTTTCTTTCTGCTGTGTAGCCTTTATTCACGGCGATCCCGGCCAGAGCCATAATTGGAATTCCATCATGTACCTCCGGGTATGGAATCATTTGCGTTTCACGACGTTGTGCTGAGCCGTAATAATGCGGTACAATCATCTAGAACAAATCGGGGCGTAATCGTTCCAATTTGTGCATCATGTTTCCAGACCCTGCAGACGGAATATTTTCGCACACTCCGAAGATTCAAGGGTTCTTCAATGCTTGGTGGACAACAAACACAGTGGCTGTGCAATGTGCGTTGAGCCTCCCCACCAAAAAAGGTAGCTTGGAAGCTGGACCAGCATTGATCTTTTCTAGTTTGATTAATGATCTCCAAAACTGCCATTATTGCGGGGAAAGTGAAGCTGTCTCTCTCTTATTTGTTCATTTGCTATCTCTCACTACCTCCTGCCAATGAAGTTTCCTCGGGTCAGCTTTTCATGGATGCTGTATTTGATGCCCACGTTGTTTTGTCGGTTTGCACAAGGTGCCTGCAGTAGTATAAAATAGTCCCTGCTTGTAAAATTTTGCTTGTGGAGTAGAATGTCTTTTGTCGGAGTTTCCTAAACCGTATCCGAAGATATGTAACAGCGAAGGAGGAGTCATCCATTCTCTCCTCTGTCCAGTATTGACATTGGGCCACGAGCTCTAGGTTGTTGTTATATTAAGCCACTGAGGGTGGGCCCATTTGCTCTAGCTCAGTAATTCTCCAATGTCTCTTTCCGAGGGTTTGCGGACTTAAGCCGACGACATCTCGCGTGTGTGTTTTCGGAGCTAGATAGCTAACTCCACTCGGTTATCGTAAATACTGTACCATATCTTGATCGGCCGTGTCCCTATATGGCATCATGGAAAAGATTCGCATCAAAGCCATGTGAGTCTGCTAGGTCGAGCGAAGCTGACAGGGTGCATGACACCTTGACGAGGGTCGAGTAACTTAAATTGAGTCCCAAGTTGACTAGCATTCAATGGAGGTCCTAGAATAGCGTTGACATATACAATGAATTGTGACAGAAATGCTCAATACACAGGGAAATTTTCGAGTGACAAGTTGCATCTTTTTGAAAACTCTTTATTGCAAGCCATTACGAAGACCTAGTTCTGGTCGGTGGGTAGGTAACTTTTCACATGGGTCATAGTCGAATGACCAATCCATAGCTATCTAGATAGGACAGATTGTAAAATTCTTTGTCGATAGAACCAAAAGGAGAAAACTAGGCCTCTCTCAGGTCCCTCAGCCACTATCTTCGTTGGCTAGTGCTTTGGAGAGATTACTATACAGTTAGGCAGCTTCTTCAATTTTTTCGTATTCTTTACCACGCTGATGACTAAATATTAGCAATAGTAAGAAAAATGGATAAGTCATCGTTCATCGAAATTTGCATGAGATTTATCGAGAATCGTAAAATCCCAGTCCGCATAATAGGGAAAACTAAACAAGGGTAAACGTGCAGTAGTCCAGGAAAAAGGGATCCTCAAGGAGTAGCGGGATCCCCACTTAGAAAATGTAACCTCGAAGCGAAGGTACAAGGTAAACCCGAGGAGATGGGAGTGCCGGTACCACTAGTGTCCCTTTTTTTGGGGTCCCATAACGTCGTGTAACATCAGTACGAGTACGGATACTGTACCACCTGTCGGGACTCTCCGAAAATCAAGAATGGAGGAAAAGGCGTAGTACAAAAGTGGCTGAACCATTGGACTTTCATTTGTCTTTCTTCAAGTATCGGAAAGGGAAAAGGAGGATCTGGACAGGATTTACGGTATTCCCAAAGAAGATTGTCAACAGTTTGGAAATCTCAATAGTCAGCACCTTATTTGACGAATGGGATCTTTAACACATCAATTAAAAAACTACAAGGATAGGCTCGTAAATACGAAGTAATAACTGCAAAGATTGGCAAATCTAGATCTACAGAGCAATGGTACACAGTCACTCCTTCTGTGGCTGAGTTCTGGAGAAAAGGAAGATCCGAGAACGTCGTAGGCAATTCTTTATTCCAAGTGGTTCTTTGTTTTAGAATATCGTGAATTTGTAACCTTATAGGATGCTGGGTGAGAATTGAACAGCCTTACAAATCCATTCTCATGTTGTACCACCATTTCCCATTACACAAATGTCAAATGTCGCACTGGCTGTGAAATTTTTCACAAACTTTCCGTTGCATCTCCGGGTTCCTTCGCAAGGAAATCCATTATGGAGAAATTTTGTTGTGGGTGGTGTGGTGGTGTGGTGTGGCTCGTAAATCTTCTGTGGCTCGTTACCAAGCATCATTATGACAGCCCTTATCCGTTGTAAGCCGAGCTAACGATGCGCTAGGGTTGTGCCATTAGTAGATTCAGGGTCTTTTACTATATTAACTACCTATCTGGGTATTAAATAATCGCCCGATTTAGTAACTACTGGTGGATATTCGCAACACCCGGGCTTAGTAATAACGCTGCCAATATTGAGCTATCAATATCTACGAAGTAAATAGTCATACCAAGGAAGAGCTTATAAATGATCGTTGCATTTTTGTCTGTTTAGACTTTGGCTGAACATTATTGGTTTTCGTTGTTTTGTCTGTTGAGGTTTTACTATTTTGCTTTGGGAGTTGGATTATAACTTTCCTGCTAATGATCCCTGTTCATGATGCGTCATTATGGCTGCATGGACCCTTGCATCTCGGGTCGAAAGGGAAAGAAAGGAAAAGCCATCTTCCACATCTTGCCAAACCCTTGGGTGGTCGCGCAGTCCCAACCCTACCTATCTCAAAAAAAAAAACTTTTGACGGTGCATGGCATGCTGATGCTTAATGTGTAAATCCTTGCGTAAGGGTAGGAAGGGGCCGATCGATATCGTCACCCCCATACATAAAAGAATTCAAATGTTTGGTCATAAAGATATCCTTCCCTGTATATCATATCTATCTCCATTAACCGATATCCATATCATACATATCATACATCCAAACCACCATTCCCTATTACCCATTACCCATTACCCATTACAATCATAAACCTGTAGATCTTCCCTTCTTCCTGATCTTGGTTGCTTTTTAGTCTCCCATTAGTATTCAATCATCACATCAGTCATCCATCTCTAGTTAACACTTTATCTATAAGTCTGGTGTCTAGTCTCACTAGTGTCGTTCAGCACTTTTCCCTTCCATCTCAAGAATACACCACCATACAAAAACCAGGCCATTTCCCCCCATCAGATATAAAATATCCCATACCAGCAAAAAAGCAAAAAAAGGGAAGAAGCAGAGAGAAAAGCACTGAGAAACAAATTCAATCTGCTGACCAAATGATCTGATTATATACGTCAATCAACATCCGATCATTCTATCTCATTCCAAAAGATACCACTATTGTCGAAAAAAAAAGGTACCTCCTCATTCTTCCCTTTCTCCATGTTGATACTTTCCCGAGTACGAGTCATAGCAAACCGAGGTGGAAATGTTTTCCATATATAAATATTCGCCACCTTACTTATTAAAGTCTAAGTTTTTTACTAAATCCTTTCACAGATCCTCAAAGCTATATCAATATGTTAGCTCACAACTCAGCATCGAGACGTCAATTACCACATCATCCACAACAACCATCGTATAATAGTCAGCACGGTTCCATATTTAATCCTACTCTACCACATCAACTTCCACAACAATCACAACAACCTCAAACTCCATCACAATCACAATCACAATCACAATCACAATCACAATCACAGTCTTTGACTTCTTCAATACTTACACCGCAGTCAGCCTTTACCACAAACAATCTTCCAAATAACAATAGCTTTGATTTCGAAGGTGATCAAATCCTGTTTGACCTTCAACAATCAATACCATTTACCTCGAACCGATTTCAGCAACAAGCTCCGCTACGAACCGTGGAATATTCCTCGGATAGAATATTTCAATTACCATCTCATATGCAACAACCCGTTCCATCGAATACTTTGATGTCTAACGGACAATTGACACCTACTTCAACTTCCAGACACAATCACCATCGTGAATCTTCATTATCATCATTTGGATCTCCAGCCGCTCCAGCTTCACCTTACGCACCATCCACGGTAAATCCTCAAGTAGCTGGCGAATCATATCATGATTTTCAGGACTTCCATTCAACAGCAGCGAAAACCTTAACACCAGCACATACACCATCACAAGAGAATTTCTTCTCGTCTCAATATACACAGCCAACCCAATTTCAAAATCAGAACAATCTTCCATTTACGATGCTTAATGACGGGTTACCAAGATTGGCTGGCAGTGAGCTGATGTCGGCGCCGGAGATTTATCACAGTCAAGGGTCGAGTAGGCCATCGATAGCTACAGTGGCGAGTAATGACTCACCCTCCACGCCACCAGCCTATGAAGATGAAAGGCAACAGTTCGGTATGATTTCTAATGTGGCTTCCTGGTTGAACGAATACTTACTTTCATCCGCATTCAAAGCTCCTCTTAGAACTTCTCCGCATCAAATGCCAAAACTCGATCGCACGATGACGGATGCTTATAATGATGAGCTATTCAACCCCAACATATCCATGATTTCGGCACCTTCCACAACTCCTGCTTCGACCCAAACAACTTCGAATCCAAGTAATGACATTTTTACACAAAGGCTACAA
This sequence comes from Sclerotinia spermophila, assembly GCA_038090695.1. Classification (NCBI taxonomy): domain Eukaryota; kingdom Fungi; phylum Ascomycota; class Leotiomycetes; order Helotiales; family Sclerotiniaceae; genus Sclerotinia; species Sclerotinia spermophila. The sequence goes on along the minus strand of JBBMOJ010000207.1, from coordinate 16,333 downwards.
GCGGCAAACAATGGGCACTTGAATACTCAGCGAGAAGCCTCAGTCTTGTCCCCTCGCCAAAGATCTCCTTTTCAACCGGGTTCACCATTAGCTCCTTCCCCGGCGGGATACAATACGCATAATATGGGGTTTGGAACTGCAAAGCACATGCGAGAGCAACAAAAGGCCGAGGACGATGCGTTGGCAATGCAAGTACAGTATGAGAGGAATAATCCAGGACAAGTTACTCCGAAAACGATTTCGCCAAAGGATGTCAATTTGGTGTACAATGAAACCGAGGAGGATGCAAATAATCCATTGTTTCCACCACCACAACCTGTACAATTGAAAGTGGGTTATCGTCAGCAGTCATCGATTGAACCAGAACCTTCTGAGTCAGAAGACCTGTCATTATCACAGCAAAGCTATGCTAGTATGGCTACAACGCGACGAGACAGCTCTTCGGCAATTTCTACAACCTCACAAAGCACACCAACGCAAAAGTCTCAGTTCCAATCATCAAGTCCTATAATTACACGAGATAATGTTCGACAGCATTATCCATTCGTTCCTTCTACACAAAGACAAGCGAGTAATATGTCAAATTTGTCCAATATGTCGAATGACTTTACACCAACCTTGGGGTCGATGGAATCTAGCAGCAGTGATTATTCACCCGATCAAGAAATTCGCAGACCATGCAATACATCAGCAGATAGTGGAACATATACATGCACGTATCACGGATGTACATTAAGGTTCGAGACACCAGCCAAACTTCAAAAACATAAAAGGGAAGGGCACCGTAACTCGACGTCCTTGATCAACAGCATGGGTGGAGAAAATCGTGGTGGTATGACATCAATGGCGCAAAAGTTAAACAGTCAAAGTGGGCCTCATCGGTGCGAGCGAATCAATCCATCAACCAATAAACCTTGCAACACTGTCTTCTCCCGGCCATATGATCTTACACGACATGAAGATACCATTCACAATGCGGGAAAGCAAAAGTTACGATGTAAATATTGTACCGAAGAGAAGACATTCAGCCGAAATGATGCTCTTACTCGACATCTAAGAGTGGTACATCCGGAAGTTCCAGCCACGATTACCAAAGGAAAAAGAAGAGGAATGGGGTTTAATTCGGAATGAGAGTTTTGACTTTGATAGTCATCTTCTTGTTTCTGGGTGAATTGATCTCTGATCCAATTCCATTTTTAATGGATGGATGTGGAATCCAGTAAAATGAATGCAAACAATTAATCAGCGATTCATTATCGATTAAGATTTAATTGGAATGGCATTCAATGGATCGCACCCTCGATTCTAAATCCATCCGATGGCCGGTCGATTTTCATGCCGGAGCACCATCTCAGCCACATCCTCATCCATCACTCCACTCTACTACCTACACTACACTCTATTGGGCTTGTTCTCACTCCACTTTTTATCGAGAATTATTACTCCTCTACGGGTCACCAGACAGTACCAATATAATATCACCATGATGATCATTACCATTATCATCATCCATCTGCATATGGCCATGTTGGATTGATTGGATTGGATTGATTGTGTGTGTAGCGTTGGAACAAACTCTCATTTGAATCTAAAATGACACTTAGATTTACTGGAGTGTTTATGATTGGACGATTGAAATATTATCTTCTCTTTTATAAAATCAAACTTCTCAACTCCATTTGATCTAGGGATCCCCAGGTCTGGATCGATATTGACTTTGTGGTGTGAGTAATGATTGTCGATATCCCACCATCCATCGATATTTCAACATCTCATCAGTTCGTCCGCGTCTTTTTAGCTTCCAGCTTCCAAGCCCTTTTTTTCTTGATCTTCGGAATCTAGGGGAATCCAGCCGGAGAAGTTTGTGCATGTTCTTTTTTCCTTTTCAAGAAATCAAATGATTTCATCATTTCATGATTCATGGATTTCTTGATGAAATCCTAAATAGCTACCGGCCAATGACGGAATCATTTATGCACAATTTGATGCACGAAGGGTCTTTTCTCATCTTCATCTCCGCATATTTGTGGAGATTTTATTGCTCAGAAAACAGAAAAAAAGGTTTTCGTTTTTGGAAAGCTCGGACTCTTCTCAATACAGACTGGGAACACTCCGTCAATTGAGCAAATGGGGGAAGAATGGAAAGGGAAAGAATTCCCGTTCCCCTATGACACAATTGGGATGGATGACATCATCATTGTTAAGAGGGTTTATGACGCTTTACACTTTGTCACTTTTACAAGCAGCAGGTTGTTTGTAATTATTATGTCACGCAAACAACAATGTGTTATGTCTTTATGATTTTAAAAAGAGTCATGAGGCTTAGCGTTTTGGTATTGGTTTTGTTTTCTGTTTTCTGTTTTCTCTTTTCTCTTTTCTGTTTTTGTACTTTAAAAATTTTCATCTTAAAGCGCATTTGGAAAAGGCATACATGGAGCAGAATAAATTATATTTGATTTAATCTTAGCGGGATGGGGATTTTGGGAAACTGGGGATAGCATTCGGGATACATTTGTCGGTCAGATCAAGTCAGCTTTTATTTGTCAATAATTACAGTCTTCGAAATTTTCTATTTCTTCATTTCCGCTCTTTTGTTCATTCCTTTTCCTTGGGCTAAAAGGCCTAGATTGGATTTGTATATTATTGTCACTCATTGCGTGGATTGTGTTCTTTTACTATTTATTACCTTGTTGCTTTACTGTAATTGCTTCCCTTTTCTACAAATTGTATGATGGAATGAATATCCAGGAGGAGAGGAGAGAAATGTATTATGAAAGAGAAAGTCTCATTTTCTTATGTTATGATATGGGAAGATAAAAAAAGACTTAGAAGTTAGATGCGTATTTTGAGTAAATTAATGTTTGTACAATTGTTAATTGTCATGAGGTGAAATGTGTTTGAGGAGTGATGTAATTCATGCATGTGCGTATGTGATTTTGCTTGTTGAATTTAAGAGTTCAAGACTATCTTCAATATTGAAAATCAGTATCATTTGAATGAGTTGGATTTGGATAGGAATTATCATGAATGATTCAATGAATAACTCAATCGATCAATATTATTCAGTAAACTTGATTGAGATAGTAAATGGACTTATTTATATTTATTTATATTTAGCATTTATATTATCGTTCTTACTCAATATCCAAATAACAATAAATAGATTAGGATATATAGTATTTCGAGGCCGGATAGATAGAAGTAAGTGGATGGATGGATGGATGGGCGGAGTTGAGATGATAGTGATGAGGAGGAAGTGAAGTTGACCGAATTCAGATGAAATGAAATCAAAAAAATTCAGAATCAACTAGATAATACCCATACTATACATATTATAAATCCAATAGCATACGCATAATTTTAGAGTCTTCTTGTCTTTTTGTAAATAAAAAAACAGAAATGTCAAATAATCACTCTAATACATCTATCTACCTACATTACCAGATATTTTTACTACATAATCATATGATCTGGGCTTAGGATAGAAAGAACAAACTCGCCATACAGAAACTTTCTATCAAAAACCTCAGCACGATGATTTTCTCGCAGGCTCTAAAACATACTGTATATATATATACTACCCTACTACTCTCATCCCTCATACAGACCCCAAACATTAATATCATGAATGATACATAACCACTCACTCCACTCCCCACATCTCAAATCCACGAGATAGAAAATCTTTCATTTGAGATAAGAATACGGAAAAGGATAAAATGGATGTAATAAAATGGACATATACCATTTGACCATAAACGTACATATAAAATATCTAGGTGGAATAATCAAAAAACTGTAAAGAAAAGACACTTTGAAGGACTATGAGCCCTATATTGCTAATTGGGAAGTGGCATTGGGTGATTTGCTAAATCCGAACTCCTTGAGCTGGGATATTTTCTACTACTTGTGTCACTCACCTCATACCTCTTAATCAAAACCAGACCGAATCACCATTGGCAATTAACAATGACCATAAATATAGTCATCACACAAAAAATAACATAATATCTAGAAGAAGAGCAACTTTTCTTTTCATGTCGATTCAAGAACCACTTCATTTCATTTTTCCATGAATCATATGAACCATACCATGCATTCATCTCTCATCTAATGATCGATACCTAGACATACAATTTCAAATCAATCTTAATCTATGCAATGCTATCATCCATAACCGCTGCTCTAGCATCAGCATACAAAGGTCTAATTCCGGTCCATTTTTGGAACTAGAAAACAAATATTAGCAAATCATCCAAAACTCACCCCTAATAACCGAGGGGGATGGGAATCATCATAATAGACTAACCTGAAACCAACCCTGTGCACTCAAAACCTCCAATCCAGGAATTGCAACCCAACCAGCATCTTCCGCCATTCTCATAAGAGGAGTTTGAGAAGGCTTATAAGCCATCTCCAACAAAGTTCTCTGTTTTCCTTCGTCCCACTTCTCATGCCTCAATAAGACGGCAAGAATTTCCCGCATATTGCTTTCGATTGGACGATCAGCAGGGATAGTGCTGATAGCTACCGAAGGGGGAATAGTGAGATCGGACGCCGAAGTAATGCTTGGAAGCGGGATTATGTTGAAAGATGGAGGGAATGAAGAGATCAGATTCTCGAGTTTAGAAGGAGTACGGGCGACCATGTAGATGGGAGAGTGGCCGAGAGAGTGCAAGGCATAGATAGCAGCGCGAGCAGTACCCCCGGCACCGATGACGAGGGAGGGAGAAGGTGAGTCAACGGGTGATGGAGTGTAGGATGCGGATATAAGTGAGTGAGTCATTCCAAGATAATCCGTGTTCTCACCAATGAGATGAGGTGGATTTTCTGAAGTAGGAATAATGGTATTGACTGCGCCGATGACCTTCACTGCATCGGTGACCGAGTCGAGGAGAGGTATGATGTCGAGTTTCAATGGAATAGTAACGGATGCACCACCGAAATTTGAAGCACGAATGACATCTTGTACATCAGGTGCCGAATCGGTTTCCAGTCTAGAATATTGATGAGGCAACCCTGTCTGCTTGAACAGAGTGTTGTGTAGCGCAGGCGATCGCGATTGGGCGATAGGAGTACCAAAAAGATAGAATGATTTTGGCTCTATTTCTCCAAGGGTCGATAAAGTTGATCGGATCTCAGCAGCGGAAAGTTGACCAGGGGCAGCTTTGAATGGCAATGCTGGGTGCGAAACCGGTGTCATGAACCCATTTAGGACACGACTGAGTTTTCCAGTCACGCCCATATTTATGGCGATCAAGGGTGTATCGTGAGCTGCTGCCATCGTCTTTTTGAATTTTGCAAGAGCAAAGTTATCTTCGATGGTCTTAGCAGATCCAACGAGTTTTATGATATCTCCATACTGAAGAGCTCTATTGTAATGTTGGAACCATCCACCATTCTTCCATGATAAAGTTCCTTCAGGATCATGGTGTGAAGCTATGATTCTAGAGAATCCTTTAGCTTCAGTGACTTCCTGCAAAAGCTCATCAGGGAAGGCAATTTCCAAGTCGATGTATTCGATACCCATCTTTACGGCAAGCTTATAAAGTTTCAGTGCCTCTTCATGTGCAGCATCGGGAAAGCGACCTCCCTGGCTAACTGTCCGCACGGTGAAAATGACAGGCAAATGAACCATTGATCTCAGATGTGCAATCTGGACACTCAAGAAATCAACACCCGGAATTCCATTCGTGGAAGATGGATCCTCCAATAAATCAACACGCACTTCCACAGCATCGGAGCCTACCGCAACAATGGGCAATATATCTGCTGCTGCTGATATATCAGGCAGCGTAAGGGAAACGAAGAAGGAGTGTGGTTTGTTTCGCATCTCATCAAAGTGTAAACTCTTTCCGGAAATATGATTTAGGAACCTGGCAAAGTCCTGTTCCGCAACGGATAGAGCACTAGCCCCGCTGCCCTTACTATGATATTGGAAGTTGCTGCATTCGTTGAACCAGGGCTTGCGACGAACGTAGACTCCCATCATATCCTCCACATAGGCAGGTCGGGTTTTGTCTACACGAAGATAATCCATGACCTGCTCTGTATCTCTGTGAACCAAAAGAACAATTCCACCAGATTTATGGAAATTTATCAAAAGCTCTCTTGCCTCAGGCATCTCAACGACTCCACCACCACAAGCAAACACATGCTTCTCTGACTGATCTTTCAGACAATGCTTTAGAAGATCTAATTCAGCAGCTCTGAAGAATTCCCAACCCTTCGTTCTAACCATGTCAGGTATTGGCATCCCTGAGACGCGTTCCAATTCTATATCAAGATCCTTGTAAGGTCGACCAAGAATTTTCGCAGCCCAGGCACCAGCGGTGGTTTTTCCAGCTCCGCGCATACCAATAATGAAGATAGACTTATCTGGTAGGGCTGGAATTCCACTCTTTTTTCCATGTGTAGCTTTGACTTCCTTGCCAGCAAGTTCTACTTGGAATGACTGCGAAAGGATATCCCACCATCCTGGCCAGGTCTTACCAACACATTCACGCTCTTCAATGAGCACTGGTTGGGTTGCAGCGACAGACAATACACTGAAACTCATTGCAACACGATGATCGTCGTAAGAGTGAATGCCTTGAGCTGGGTGCTTCAACTCGTTTATAGGTAAACCATCAACCTCAATTCCATCTTCGAGCTCACGACATGTGACGCCGAATTTCGCAAGTTCATCTTTCATGGCCTTGATTCGATTGCATTCTTTAACACGCTGATTGGCGATGCCCCTTATTCTGGTTGTGCCCTTTGCCACTGCGCCTAATACTGAAGCGGTCAAGAAAGCGTCCGTCATTGGCTCCATATCAACCTCCTCAATAGCTTGAAGTGAACCAATGGGAGGTCCAGTCACTGTGGTAGAATAATCAGTCTGTACTACGGTACATCCCATTGGTTTCAGAACATCGATAGCAAATCGAGCATCGCCTTGAATTGATTTGGATCCAATATTTGGGATCGTGCAAGTAGTTCCAGAGATAGCAGCTACAGCAAGTGGGTAAGTTGCTGAGCTGGCATCACTCTCAACCACATACTCTTCTGGGTTCTTGTAAACTCCTTGTGGAATATGGTATGTGTGTTCTTCGGTCTGTGATCGGACGACGTGGATACCGAAAGCTGCCATCATTGCTGTTGTCATATCAATATAGAGTTGCGAAATTGGTTTCCCACCAACAAGACGTAAAGTGACCGGGTTCTTGGCGTATGGAGCACACATAAGCAGAGATGAGACATATTGAGATGACACGGTGGCGGCTAAATTGATGTCGCCTCCAGCAAACCCACCGGAAGCAGCAACGTTGACCGGAAGACTGTGTTCCTTCTCAAGGTATTCAATTTCAACACCATTGGTACGTAGCGAGTCAACCAAGGGCCCAATTGGTCTAACCTTCATACGTGCGTTTCCTGTAAGAACGGTAGACTTTGTCGTGGCTGAAGGCTTGCACAGCGAAAGAACTGTTGTGAGGAAACGAGATGCGGTACCTGCATTTCCAATATAAAGTTCCGTAGGACTAGCATGCAAATCCCCACCTTTACCCTGCACACAGAGAATTTCACCAGCATCTTCCCACGCATATGTAGCACCACCAAGCTTACCAATTGATGTAAGCATGAATTCTACGTCATCCGAATGTAAGAGATTCTTGATGCGGCAAGGGCCCGTACCAAGTGCCGCAAGTACAAGTGCTCTGTTAGAAACACTCTTTGAGCCTGGTGGTGTCACCTCCAGATTCAAGGTCTTGGGCACACCAGGGGTAACCTCTACCGAGTCTGACAAGACGACTCGAATTACTCGGTCCCCCACGACGCTGGCCTTAGGTTCATGTGTTTTACCAATGGCGGAAAGCAAGACAATCTTCTTTTTCTTTCCATCATTTTTCTTGTCAACACCCATCTTCTCCAACAAAACATCAACAGGGCATGGCTTGCCTGCCGTGAGCTTTTGAATACGTTTGTCTGCAAGAGAGGTGGGGAGGCCATAACTTGCTATGCATTTGACAAGACGAGCAACTGCTCCTGGTTTCAAAACTCCCAAATGTCGAGCCAATTCTGCTTCCTTTACCATGCCAATAGCTACGGCTTCTCCGTGAAGGACCTGTGGTGTCAAAATGGCTTCAAATGCGTGTCCGATTGAATGACCAAAGTTTAGGATGTTTCGTAGTCCACCCTCTCTCTCATCTGCTGATACAACATCTGCCTTGGTCTTCGCCGAGCCCAGTACTATCCTCTTCAGTATATCCCGGATAGGAGCTAATCTTGTAGAACGTTCGGTGTTCTTGGCTCGAATTGTGGTCATAATGAGATTTGCATTGTCCTCGAGAGCAGAGAATTCCGCTTCGTCCCAGATTGCGGCAGTTTTAACCACTTCTGCCATGCCATTGATGAATTCGCGAACTGGTAGGGTTTCTAGGAATCGTAAATCGATGTAGATTCTCTTCGGTTGCCAAAAGGCGCCAACCAAATTCTTTCCCAAAGGCGTATCGATTGCGGTCTTTCCGCCAATCGAGGAGTCAACCATGGCTAGCAATGTTGTTGGGACTTGTACGAATCGTACACCTCGCATGAAAGTTGCTGCGACATAACCAATCATGTCACCAATGACTCCCCCTCCCAAAGCAATTATAACCGTATCCCTTGTACATTGGTGCGACAGCATCCAATCCTCAATCTCGGCTTTTGTTTCTCTGCTCTTGGAATTTTCTCCAGGGGGGATTTCGTAGGTAAGAAGCCGAGGTGTTGAGCTCGAATTGGCAGCAAGAGCCTCGAAGGATTGTCGGAAAGCGGGGACATAGAGGGGTGAGAGATTGGTATCTGTGATGAGAACATAGGTAGATGAGGGGAGGTCTGAGAGCAAATCTTCTGCAACAAAATTACGCCAGATATCAAAATCAACAATGATATCTTCGTTTCCTAGAATGGCGATCCGCGTGGGGTTTTGAGGAGTTGAAGATCCCATCTTGAGTTGACCTGACCCAACTTCAGACCTTGTAGTAAAGGATCGTCTTCTCTATCTTTTCCTCGATTATAGATGTGTGGGATTGTTGACGAGGGAGTACTTATATTTGCCAATTGCCCGTAGAGTCAGCAGGGCAATAGTACATCCACTTATGATTACCTAGTACTTGGAGTAAGAGGGGAAGCAATAGAAAATGAGGGACTCACAGTGACTCAATAGTTGACCCGGATCCGAAACTTTTTTTGGCAGGGATTTCAAATAAAGAGCCGAGATCGCGCACGATGCAGGTCCCGAGCTTGTATGAAGTGTGATAATTGTGAAGTTTGTGACTAGTAATCGTAATTCTATGGTTCTTCTTTTCTGCTGCTCACCATGAATACCTTAATACTACTTAACGTTGATTTTCGTAAACAAGTAGAAATTAAACAAAGACATATCGTCTGTTGACCCTTCTTATTAGTCTCCTCTTTTTTTTAAAACTTGTTGTCAATTCTGCTCTGTGCGTACTTTTGCATCCATCTTCACAACAAATCATTACTAAGCACACATCAGCAGTGAACCATTGGGTGCTGTAATACTGTAGCATACTCCCTCTCGTCAGCAGCACGTCTTAGACTACATTACAACTCCGTAACCTGGCCTCTGACTTACAACTATCTTACTATTTGACATCTCCGAGGAAAACATCTTCTAAATCCTTCCACTATATAGAAATGTATTGAAGATAAATTGGTTGGTCCTCTCCGGGTTTTCAGCTTTCTCCGGATAGTGAGCTCAATCGTTATGCTCACTGAATTTCCTCAAGGGAGAAAGTACTGGAATGTTGACATGGAATCGCCCAAAGTCTAATTGACTCATATTCGCATCATACATCCTTGATATTTCGGGTATCTTGGAACTTTTGGATAGTCTGAATCTTGTTGGGTTGGCAAGATAAATCATGTCATATTTTCTTCGATTTTTGTATCTTCAGCTCGTTCGACGTATCATGCTCTTGTCTCAATTGCAAAAGAAACTTAGAACCATTTCAGACCTGCAATGTATTTTACTATTTGTGAGATGGTGAGCAATATTGTTTTTATTTAACAGGTGAGTGTCCTATGTCGAGGCCTCTTTTCACTTCTGCGCTGTGTCAGTGAAGTACTCCTCTGTTACGTGCGCCTTCCAGGGTTCTTAGAACTTTCTCGTGATGCGAAAAGCTCTAGATACACTTTTTGAATCCTTCACATTCTATTCACAAGGTTCAAACTGACTGAAGTCTTGTAGGCACAATTACTTCCACCTCGAGATGTCTAAAGGCTTGTCCAGTCCTGCGGGTGGTCTTCCAAGGAACACTCTGCCTACCGAGGTTACTTTCAACACTATATCAACGAGTCCCAATAATCTATAGATAACAATCATCTCTTGAGATGAGAAATAAAACGAACACCACAGTCCAGTAACTTGTGGCTAGATCTACTCTTGATTGCACATTGCATCATTCATTTGGTGAAATATCCAAGCTGGATCGTTGCATCCGTGGAAAGGGATTAGATTTTGCAAGCAAATTGCAATGAAGTAAGTGAATAGAAACCCTTATGTTCTTGTACCACTTCCTACATTTTCTATCATTCTTTCGGCAATATCCTCTAATTTTGGCATTTCGATTGAGCAAGGGGATCTATGAAGGCATCGAGAAAGCCTTTTTGGTGTCGTCATCTCTGGCAGTGACAAATCGAGAGCGGCACTTCTATATTTTGATAACAAAAGTACAATTTGATATATCAAACAGTACCCTACTCGGAAACAACTCAATAACAGATTTATATAGTTATATTAAACCGGTACGAGTTTCCACCAACGAGCACTTTTCTCATCCCGGCCATCTCAAACACCCCACAAGTGTCATTCGGTGCGTTTATAGCAACGTCCACAACTCCTTCATTCAATGCCCACTTCGCGTTCAGTGTTCCATCGAAAGCAGTCACCACCCTGGCGCTAGCAGTCTTGAGCCCCATAGCCAAACCAACGTCTGGATTTACAAGCCAGTTTCTATAGCCATACCCCGATGGACCATCAGCACGTCTCAATCCAGCAGCCCATTCGGAAAGTAGATATGTAGGTGCACCACCCCAAGGATGCGCAAGACTTATATACAACCCGAGCCCTGGGTTTCCTTCAAGATTTACGTACTCCCAGCTTGCACCTGTGGATGATTTTGGGTTTGATAACATTGGACACCAAAGACTTTCGAGTAAGCTTAAAGATTTGCTACTTGCGTTGTGTGAGAGAATTGCTGCCAGCAAAAATCCATTTATATTAGGTGAGATATTCGTGCTGAGATCTGTACTATTGACTTGTGTCGAATCTTTATATCCAGGACCAAGTTTTAAAGAATCGAGAGCATGTAATGATCGAGATGCTTGAGTGGTATTTGCTGTGCCTGATGTGATACAAAATGCAATTGCCGAAGTCGAGTAGTCGCCAGGTGAAGCGGCAGAAAGGGGATAAACGCCAATGGTTGGGTTCCACAGCAGGCTGTTGACGGCAGTGGATAGTTTCGTTGCCACGGATTTATACTTATTGGCTGACGCCAAATCATTCAAAGCTGTAGCAACTTCCGCGAACTGGTTCAACGCTTGCACGAGGGCGCAAGAGACTGCAGAGCCCTCACTCGGACCAAGAAACGAAGAGAGAAAGACAGGCAGACTAGTATTAGGGCTAAGTTGTTCGATCAACCAATCTGCCAGGAGCTGCCATTTCAGCCACGTTTGATTTGCAAATTCAAGGTCATTGCTTGACGAAATGTAGTCGGAATAAGATATCAATCCAAGAATTTGGTAATCAGCTAGGACAACGCCATAAACTTCAAGGCCAGTCTAGAAAGGTATTCAAAGTTCCCTTTGGATGGTCATTTCGAGAAGTGGCAGCCGGAATTATGCGACTAGTGTGAGAAAAGTCACCTAGCCATACTAGACGGTCTCGTTTCGCACCGTCCAGACAAGCTGTTTGGAGGTTAGAGTGGACGCCAAATTCCATCAGTACCAAATCTGTATCAGTTAGCATTGTGTTATTATACAAAAGCGATTGGTTTAATGTGTCTCGAACGATCACATTTCTTATGTAGCCAACCTGATCTTGCCAGCCACCAAATCCAAAAGTACCAGCCGTCTGTATTGATGTTTCACCAACATAGTATGATGTCAAAGAAGTATTGAATATTTCGACATCATCAATATATACCGCAAGGTTGTCTGCAATATCGAGGATGGTCCGCACCGTATACCAGGTGTTCTCTTTTATGGGAGGTGTACTGAACGCATCTAGACGGTAGGACGGAAGTGATGTAACATTAACTAAAGAGTAACCATAGGAGAGGATCAAGAATTTGGTGGGGTAAGCGTGGTATCCGTGTTGATAAATGTTGTATTTTTAGGTAGCTCCCCAATGAGATTCAATTGGAGACTTGAAGGAGCAGCAATTGGAGCCCCAATTGTCCAGTCTATACCTCTTGTGATCATGGTATCGAACTCCAATGTGTAATTCTGGAATGATGCCCCTGTGATTGTAAATCCTGGTCTCATGCCCCTTACAAGAGCACCATTCGAATCGAATTCCCACATCGAACTCTGGGTCCCACGATCGATGCAGGCTAACGATGACGCCCGAGCTCCAAGGACCCAGATGTCGTTCAGCATGACATTGTCGGACTCAAAACCACCGGGCAGTTTACTGACATCGATATCCGATATTGACGCAGCAAAACCAATAGTTTAAAACGTTACACTACCTGATGTCAAAAGGCGGATTGATTGCCATCTTTGTCCTCCTTGAAGTAGGAACGCTTCAAAAGGTCCAGTCTCAGTAAGCTCAAAGGTTTCAACGCGATACGTATTCGAAAGACCAGTTGCAAAGGGAAAAGGTCCGTCAGAGAAGTTGGTATCGAGACCGTTGAACTCTTCCGAGTATTTAACTTCAATTTGAACTTTCCCATTGAGGAGCTCTACATCATAGAATGGATAACCTGCAACTTCATGGCCATAATCTACCGTAGCCACGGGTGTCAATGGGGTAAGCTCAAATCTGCCCACATTCGATAAGCGTGATGTTGGTTCAGTCGCCAGCCCTATCTTAACAGGCTTAATCACAGAAGTAGACGAACTACTCCCGGGCAAGGTTAGCATTCTTCACATTTATTTCGAATATTGACATGCCTGTGAAGATCTCGGGAATGGGAGGAAAGCCTTGATCCCGTCGCAAGCGCAGCAAACTGAGTTGTCATCAACAAGCATGCTGTTAAAAAACGAGCAACACGCGGAGTCATGATGACCATACCAGCCATAAAGCATACAAGTCAGAACAACCTAGCCTATTGCTACCAAGTTTGACGACTGTGGTCACGTACTTCGGGGGGTACAATGATGGTATGTTTGAGCTTGCAATTGTCTTGACGTACGACATGTTCAAGAAAGCTCTTATACCGATCATAGAACATGCCTGTGAAGAAATAGGTGATTTGGGGTTCTTTCCTTGTCTATTACGTGATGTGGCTCTGGAATAAGTATCACCAATCTCACGATCGTTGGTATGGGTATGTGAAAGTGGGCGATTGGCTAGTGCAGAAGGGTTTTTTTTTATCTTCGGACGAATATATCGCGAGCCTATTTATTCCCTATGTATAGTATTCGAGGGGAAAAGGATCAAAGATGATAAATGAGATCTTATCTTATATGGAGATATGTGGGGTATCTACAGACTTCTAAAGAATTATACGAAGCATGCCATTTAGGCTCTCACGTTGCTCTTCAACGTTCTTGGAAGAAAACTTGGCTATCATCCACCCGGCCACCACAGTGTACACATGAGTGACTGATGCATATGCAGCTATTGGCCGTTCTCGAGCCGTTTTAAGCCTCGCTAGCTTGTATCTCAAAAGTAACACCTGTCGAGACAAATGCAAAGACTGTGGCAATACATTCCACAAGTTTCAATTGAGCATATCAATCTCTTTAGAGGGACAAGTCCACTTTCTCTCATCTGCTACGCGAAACTCTATATGTCGTCCAAGGTTGGTAGCCACAACCCAATTGTTGACACTCGAAAGACTTGTCAATTGTTTGGTCAACAGGTATTGTGTCGGGGAAGCCTGTGGATAGAGACTGGAAAGTATAACTTTTATATATATAAGAGTTATATGAATCCTTTTGAAAGTGTCTATAATGACATAAAGACTTCCAAATGGTTCGAACAGCAGTCTGGCAACCAGGAGTTTCCATTCTAACTCCAGATCTAGTTGAACAATTTGAATAGTCGAGAGGGTAGACTTCAAGCTTTTTGAAAGTTATACTTTTTTCCTGGTCATGGCAGTTGAAATTTAGTCGGTTGGTCCAGACTATTGGGATGCCCGGGCCCTCCCAACTGGCATTCAAACAATGATGGATAATCAATGGATGAATGACAATAACTTCCTGAACGATATATAATTATACAAATACAACTCGTATTTAATTCAAATCAGCATGTTTCTTCATACCTAAGGTGGGAGGTATGACTTGAAGGTGGACCAAAATCAACATAGCCCAGAGCTAGCACAGGCTCCTAGGAGACCTCAAATTCGGCTCAAAATCTTCTTCGGTGATTTCTATATCGAGGAAGTGAGATATCTCGAAAGTACTCAATCGATTATTTAGTGCGACGGGTTTAGCTAGGACAAGGTTGTTATGGCTCAAAAGTATTTCATTGAAGTCGCTGAACATTTCAATATCTTCAATATCTTCGAAGCCTTCGGTGGTACCTTCATGGCGAGCACAAGCTAGAGGTGGACTATAGTTCACAGCAGACAATAACCGCCGCTTAGCGAATACTTTGAGTTGGCTATGGCAAGATGCATGGAGTCGGTACTGTCGATATGACAGCCTCGCGCCCAAGACACATTTCCGCCCTCTTGCTGATGGTTCAATGGGCCTTTCTCGCTAATTATAGTTTGTATTTGTTTACACGTTCTTTTTGACTTCTAGTTTATTCGACTCGGATTATAAACATGTATGACAACGAAAAAATTAATGGAGTTGGTAAGAGTAATAAAGCGTATTAAATATCTAATTTTGTTGAGATTGAGATCATCCTCCTAGGTATAAACTATAAGTTTGTAATTAGATGTTTTCAATTTTAGATTTGAATTAAATTACTTAACAATATTGAGATCAAAAGATTAATTACTATTGTTTTAAATAAAATAATCATATAATATTTATCTCTTTTTAACACTTGAATCTAATATATAGAGTCAAGCAACTAATTTATATTAATAAATCTTATATATGATTATATACATATAAAGTAATAAAATCAATTAGAAATAATCTACTTTTATTATTAATTCAATTTATAATATAATTCAGTAGAATATATATTAAATGAACTTAATTATTTATATAGCAAATCTATATAGATCAATAAAATAAGATTCTACATACTAGACGATCTAATAATAAGCTAGTTATCTAACCAATCACATAATAGAAGCTTTCAATCTGAAAAAGCTAAGAGAAGAATAAAGAAAATGATAATTCTTTATTAGTCTTTCATTTCGAAAGGACTAGACTATTCGAATCGATACAGATTAGTATAAAGAATACGAAAAAGCTTTATTCGAATAAATAACCGGATTAAGAAGAGATCTACGAAAGATTAATCAAAGTGGAAAGCTAGATATAAGTGGAAAAAGCATAAAATAAGACCTAATCCCCTTGAATATAGAATAAGAAAAATGAATATACATTCTAATTCAATTGAAATCACATATCATATAACTTAATAATCATTATAGTTGTTAACTCGAGCCTAAGCCTACTTTCAATTTAGACTAAATTATTAGTCTTATCCTATTATATAAAAACTAATTCACTATACGCTTATGACCTATGATAATTACAATAATTTAATATCATTTCTTTAAAATTATAAAGAAAAATTGGTTTTTATATAATTATAAAAATAAATTGAAAACCTTAACAGTTCATAATTCGAAAGTTATTTATTACGATAGTTGATATTAGTATTATTATCAATATATCCAAAGAAAATATATAATAATAATAAAATTATATTAGTTATTATCGAATAAATTATATCAATAAATGAATCGCTTTCACCTCGATTTGATTTTTTTTAACTTTAAAATATAATTCATCAATTATTCATTATATAAACAATAAATAAAGAAGCTTAAATACTTTTAATTATTGAAATTGTTTAAGATAAAAAACTAAGTATTGAATTTTATAATATATCATATATAATTTTTGTTTATAAAAGAAGCAATTTAATCTATTTGTTGGAAATAGACAGCAAGTTGCGTATAATATAATAATATTATATATAGGAGTG
>JBBMOJ010000206.1:0-71104 GCA_038090695.1 Sclerotinia spermophila | reverse complement strand
ACCACGAGAGATCTCTAGACACTTCCACGTGACCCTAGAGGCAGCTCCCGTAACATATCGATATATTATTTTCGCTTTATTATTATTGAAATCAATCTTTTTAATCTCTAAATTTGTATTAACTATATATATCTATAGAGTAAAAAACTATTTAATAATATAATTGCTATTGTAATATTTTATAGTTATTTTAAATTAACTACTTTTCTAATAGAATACTGAATCTCCTTCAAAAATGATTTTTCGATCTATCTCAACCAATAATCCAATAGAGATAAGCTAATTATATCGAAACTCCTTAATATACTAAATATCCTATAATATAAGGTTTCCAATAGTTGTTATCCTAAATACAATACTTTGAATATATTTATTATTAACTATTTTAATCTTTTGTGATATATCTCAATATATAAGATTTATAAGATTTTCAATTAAACCAATAAAATAATGAGAAACCCTTAAATCAAAGATCTATTTATTGTTTTAAACTTTGATATATATTATACTATAAGAATAAAGGGAATTAATATATTCTTCTATTACAATTATTTTAGTAAAACTATTATTCTTAATATTATTCTTATTTGATTTTAAAGCTTTTTTAGCCTTTTTATATATATATTATTGATTTTACTAATATCCTTTCTTTTTGTAGAATTTATAAAGTAATTCTTTTTTATTAATTCTATTGGAAGTGTTTTCTATTCTTTTTTTATAATCTTTATTACAAAATTTTTCTTCTTTTTTTTTAAATACTTTTTCTTTTTGTATTGTTTATTATAATATTTATTATTATAATTTGATTAATTATACCTTAAGGAATCCTTTCAGTTTGTTATAATATAAATAATACATTTTATAAATCTTTATTTATAATTAAAATGAAATTACACTAAGTTTACCAAACTTCTATTTCTAATAATGAATTTAGTAATTAGAAATAGATCTTATCATTTGTAATAGATTATCGAAATATAAATATTTTATATTAATAATCAAATAAACAATCAAGAAAAACCTATATAATCTCGATTTTAGAATTGAATAATTCTCGAACGAAATACTTTCAAAGCTTTTGGATATATTATATATTTATAATTTTATTGAATATCAATAGATATATTCAGGTATTTATAAGATTGCCTTTATTAATTATAGATATTAATTAAAAACAATATATTAGAGTTAGATTGGAATTAATAATAAAGAATATAATTCCTTTCCTCTTTTTCCAATTAGCAATATTTATATAATTATTTATAAGTATTATTTCTATCCTTATATATAACTCTAAAATAAAGACTAATATTATTATTACTTAAATGGATTTATAGAATCCAATCTAGTTATTGCCTTTGAAAACAATAATAAAACCCCATTTCGTTTGAATTGTATTAACAATAATTATACTTGCTATCTTATAATAATAAGGATTTTCATATTTTATATATTATAAATATAATAATAAAGCTATTATAATACAACACTTATAACCTATCAGAAATAAATAGTAAGTTATATATAATATAATAATATTATATATATAGGAGTGTCTATAATATAACTTTATACTATAATGTAAAGTTGCTACCTATATAATAGTGAAAAGATTTATAGGGGGAGGCTAAGGGCACGTGCCACCAGGTGGCATGTAGTACATATGATTTCCAACAATATTGTCCATATTTCGAATGTTTGTGGATCGAAGACTGTCGATGAGGTGGGGTGTATTTATCAAAACATCAGGCATGCGTAGTAAGAACGTCACCCTTGCACATGGAAATTGCATGACTGATTTATGTGATACATACCGAAACGAGAAACATACATACTCCGTACAGCAAGATTCAAATCCAAAAGCAGCAAAAGAAACTACAACTTCTAAACAAAAGTTCGAAAAAGCACGACGCCGTCGACTACTTAATCTACAATAGACTGACCGGATATACTGGCTCAGTCAAACTCTTATACCCCACCTCTTCACGTTCAATTTTATGCAGCCGTCGTCTCCCGATAATATTAACAGCATTCTTACCTTCGAAAACCCGTCAGACATACCCGATACTTCTAATCATGGCATTTACTCTCCTCATCTCCAGTCCAGCGAGCTGGTCAGTCCTCCAATCGGGCTCGATAACTCAACGGCAAGCTCAACCCCTTCGACAGGTTCGTCAAGAACAGGATCAGGATGGCGATCGCCACTCAATGGTGTGGATGAGGCACTGCGTGGGTTGAACTTAGACACTAATGTCGAGAATCGCCCACGATCATCTTATCAACGGATTGCTGATTATGAAAACGCACTTGCTCCCAGTCCACCTCGAAAACAGCCTGAGGGACCTGGATTTAAGGTGGTGAAGAAGAAAGGCAGTACGGGTGATGAAGGTCCGCAACTAGAGAATTTTCCAAACGGTATTTTCAACCCTGTTCCTAAAGTACATCGACATTCTAACATGATATTCCCTTTACAGAGGTTCTGACTCATATACTATCACATTTGCCTGCGTCTTCTCTATCTGCAGTTTCACTGGTATCGCGACGATTTTACAATTTGGTCACTACACCTCATGCATGGCGCGTCGCATTTTCGAGATTCTTCCCAGGCCAAGATGTCACAGAAACGACACCTCTTGCATCAGATCGTATTGGAGACGACGAGGAAAGAGAACAATTCCGCGAACAACGATTTTTTACGCGGCTGACAGGTTTGGCAAGTTGGAGGAGCGAATATGTGATTCGAACACGGCTCTTACGAAGTCTTGGGAGAGGAAAACCTGCTCAAGGTGTCGAACAGAGTACTTCAAGCCGAATTAATGGTGTGGGGAATACAAGTGCTGTGACTACATATACCTCGGAATTATTCACATCCATCAATCACATTCATGGTACATTTGGACAAGGAAAGAAATATCCACGCTTTATTCATGGTACTGATGAAACTGGGTCCGCTGGTAGCAGTGATCCTAAACTTGGAAGGATTGATCCTTGGGGTTTGACTGATCCTCAACCAATGCCCCAATTCGCAGATCTTTTTCCAGGTGATGTTCCATTTGGTCTCGGAGATGGTCCGGCTGGTCTACCAAACGTTATGGATGTTAGTCAGCCTTTCGGAATGGTATATGGAGAAGGTTTTCCAGGAGGTTCTGCTTACTATAGAGCACCAAACGAAATGCGTGGTCGCTTTTTAGAGCATTCGCCACCAAGTTTGGCCGACGCAGAATCTGGGATACCAAACATACCTCCTCTCACTGAAGCGATATCCTCTGTTTGGATCGCTAAATCTACATCTGTACCCAAAACTACCAATAGTATCATTGGAATCATCACTGGCTCGACACTCGGCGTGATTACCGCTTATAGTCTTGGTACTGAAAACCCCAAAACTAAGCCTGGACAGGTGATGGCCCGATGGATTCCTTGCCCCGGTGTACCTATAGTTGCAATAAGTGTGGATGATTCTTATAGCAGCTCTCGCAAAGTATCACGTCGAGCCTGGGCAGTTGCACTAAACGCTTTAGGGGAAGTGTTTTATTTGACAGAAGTACCTACACATCCTCCATCTGATGCATCATCAAATGAAGATGATTTGGGTAGACAAGCCTGGACTGCTGGCCGTACAGTATACTGGCAAGTTGTGGAAGCTTCCCGCCGTATAGCACGTGATGATCCATGGCAACAAGCTGAAGTCCACGGCAGCTACTCTCCTAAATTTTCTTGCACTTCTATGAATCTCTCTAGACAACAGCTCAAGGCAGAAACCCGGGAAATTGAAAAATTTCTGAGGTATCGTCCTTCACATTTCCGCACTATCTGTGAAGGCTGGGACATGCGTCGAAGACTCGAAGTTGATTTTAGTGGCGATGATGGAAATGGAGCTGGTGAGAGCGTGTTTGTCATTGGCTGTGGGATTAATTCTGGAGAAGATGCCGAAATAAAGCGATATACAAGATGTAAAGTCGAGCAATCCTCACTTGACGGATTCACATTACCAAAAACTGCTCCAGAAACACCAACAATATCATCCGAGCCAACTCCGATACCCTCAATATTTGGGAATGTAATAAAAATCAAATCAGAGGAGCTCACTACCCCAAATTCACCGATATCACCCATGACGAAGATTATTCAACCCTCTGAAAATGTGGGCAGTCCTGTGGACGAAGAATGGCGAAGTTCCTTGCTTTCTTTGAAGTCATATCCCGGCATTGAGATTACCACATCTGCTATAGATCTATCAACATATGCCCTACTTACCATTGATGAGGATCCATTAAATACAGTAAATGGGAAAACAACTTTTACTACCTTTTCAGAGACACCATCTGATGAGACTTCCTCGACTAGTATCCCCGGTTATCGTGCACGATATTTGGCTGTTGGTACTAAGATAGGGCAAATTATTTTGTGGAACATGCGAGGTCCTCAATCTGCAAATCCTCAGGTGGTTAATGAGCTACATCCAATTCGTACCATCGTCACAGAATCACCTCAAATATCATGTTTGGCAATTTCTGCATTATTTGTTGTTCACGGTGGTAATGATGGCCTCGTACAAGCTTGGGATCCTCTTGCATCATCAAACCAACCTGTTCGCACTCTCCACTCTCGCTTTTCTTCCCGTGCGCGACGTCGATTGATTCAAGCCGAGGCAAGGATTCATGGAGTGGGCATCAATCTTTACGCAGCTGGTGCAATTGTTCTTGATCCTGATCCAACCATCTTGCGTGGTATGGTTTCACTTGGTACTCATCTTCGATATTGGCACTACAGCTCCTCTGCTGCTGATCAATTTCAGACTAAAAAACGAAGACTTCGCCGTGGTGAACGTGGTAGCAATGGGGCAGCCGATCGATTTAGTAATACTGGTAGAGGAGCTTTGATGAGTCAAATCGCCATAGAACAACAAGAACTCGCCGAAGAAAAGAAAGAAAAGGCCAAAGAGGCTGCAAGATTTGCTGGTCGATTTGGTGTTGGATTCGGTGGCCTTAGTGAAGAAGAAGCTTTACGCTATGCAGAAATGGTGTCCGCTCAAGCTCTTATAGAGGATGAAGAACGCCGTATAAGTGAAGCCGGATATTTTGCAGATACTGGCGATAATTCACCTACCAAAGGCGAGAACAGTGTCGGAACTATCACACCCGAAGCCAGCACCAGAAGTCATTCCGTGGTACCAACTTCAGCTATAGATCCTCAGCCTGATTACGATCATGATCTTGAGGAGGCTATACGTCTTTCTCTGATGGATGGTCATGCAATTGGCGACAATGGGTATTCACCAAGTGTTGGTGATTATGATGTCAATTTCACTTACAAACAGAAAAAGACAAGACGTTCAGAGTCCACTTCGCCATCAACTAGTCAAGCATCCAAGAATAGATTTATTTCTGAAGGTTCACATTATATGGATAAGAATGCTGAATTGTCAGATGATCTTGAATTTGCTTTGCAGCTTAGTCTAGCAGAGGAGCGCAGTAAACAAGAGGCTGAGGCTAATGCGTTTCCGGGTTTGGGGTTTGCAAGAAAGGGGAAGGGTCGTGCGATTTAGGTAGAAGGGGCGCTTCAGGAACAGATTTCTTTTCTAGTGGTTGATGACTATTTTTTGCTCCTTTGCTAGCGTTTGTTTTTCTTCCGAGGCGAGCCAAAGCTTTTATGGCCGATTTCGATGATATTCAAAGACAGTTTTAATGATAGATAGACGTTTGCCTTATTGAATTATCTCAAAGCCTTTTCAACATCAAACCTTGCCGTCTTATGTGACACGATGATTGGTCTCGATTCAATCTTATTGATGTTTATTGTGTAGTTGTTCCCTCAAGAGTACTTCCGACCTCCATGCTAATACTTATATATAGGAAGCGTAAGCTTAAAGTTCTGTAGATGATGGTGCTCGTTTTAACGATGTATACAATTCAACCCACCTGTTGTTTAGCCGGGCTAGAACCAATCATAACCTGCAGTATCACCCACTGAATATCAAAGCATCGATTGTCTCAATAGAGGAGCAATCTGCTTCCTACTATGCTCAATCTTTTCTTGCCACCAGCAATGTCTTATCTCTCTCTCCGCATCCACATTCAATGCGCCCTGACCCCAGTTCTTTAACCCAAATTTCCCCTTCCCTTCCTCCTTAAATTTCTTCAAACTTTCAACCCCCTTATTTCCTGACCCCCAAACCAAAAGTTCCCTCCTAAACACTCCATCTTTATTACTCGTCGTCATCACCGCACAAATATCCAATTTTCTTTCCTTAGCCCACTCGCCAAGGGCCTCTAGAAACTTTTCCCTACTCCCAGCTTTCGAGAGTAGAAACTCGAAATCCTGGACCACGGCACTTATACCCAGGTTCATTCCTCCTTCAATCCATTCTTTGTAATCTTTTCGTAGTATGTCTCGTAAACTCATGTTTCCTATATCTTCTTTTGCTGCGGTGATTGTAGAAAAATATTCGTCCCGGTTCCATGGTGATTGCGTTGTATTAGGGTCTTTTGTGATTAGGTCTTCTAGGAATTGAACAGCCGCTCTGTCACTATCGCGGGTTCTGTCAGGGGATTGGAGGTTGCTTGTGTCGATTAGAATTGGCCCTAAGGCTAGGTATGCTAGTTCTCCATCCCATTGACTATAAGTTAAGGTGTTAGTATGATTAAGCAAGATTTTGTATGAGGTTAAAGACAATATATGATATGTCAAATATGTAAATGGAACAGGGCATCATAAAGCGCAGGCTTACCTTATATCCCTTTCTCCGCCCACACCATCTCCTCTTCTCATCTCTGTCCAACCATCTCTCGCCCATTCAACGACCAAACTCGCACAACTTCCACTCTTCTCCACAATCCTCATTTCCCCCTCTCCCTCACAAATTTCTTTCGCAGGAACCTTTCCTTCCTCTTCATGATGATCTATACACCCTTTTACTCGCTCCCCATAAATCCTACCCAATTCCCCCTGCAGCGCATTATGATCTACCAATATCCATTTCGTATCATCTGGTTTTAATTTCGTCCAATGCAGTGAGTTCGAGCCCTGCTCTCTCAAATCATCCAAACTAATCAATTGCCCAACCTTCACTCTTGCTTTCTCTAAAACAGGATGTAATTCCGGCCTCAGTCCTAGATCTGCGCGAGGCAGATTCGACAGAGGGATATAGAGGGATTTGCTATGGTTGAGAGGGGAATATGTGCGTAGGTAGGCTAGGAGGATGGCGCTGCAGAGGGAATCGAGATCTGGTTACTGTTTGCGTTAGTTTTGTTGATGATTTTGATCAATCACCAATTATGCTGAACCATCTTTGCTTATCTCCTTCCCCGGAATTTTATAAGAAGGAGCGACACAATAATACATACCAGCAGCCTCGTTACCCACGACAAAGTTAACTTTTCCTCCGCTCTTTAGTGCGCCATTTAGAGCGGTTTTGGCGGAGGATAGAAATGAAGAGAGGGATACGCGTGGGAGTGACATTCTGTCTTGGATTTTGTCCCTGGATATTAGGGTATGAGAACGCGTCTTGACGTTGCTTTCTCCAGTCGAATTGTGAGAAGGTGAGGGGGACGTGATAAGAGACCCCATCATATACGCGATCTACGTCATTAGGTAGGAGCTCCTTCATGAATAATTTCCAATAATAGTGTTTTTCCTAAAATATAAAAGGTTTGATATTATAAATGAAAGAACTTAACCCCACCATTGCGTTTTGTTATTTTACTTCGACCATTGAGCTGTTGCCAAAAAGGGTACGTTGAAAATTGCTAAAGCTTCTACTGAGGTTTGTCTAAAGTAGGTTTGCTTGGAATAGGATCATATACTCACAGTACGAAAGACTTTGAAGCGAAAAAGGCAATTATCGATTTAAAGAATACTCTGATTCGAAAGGTAACAGGCTATTCATTCGTCTAAAAATGTAATGATATCTAACTTGTAGGGTACAACTAAATATGGACAATCAAAGTAGCTCTAAATGCTATGATCCAACTTAATCAAATCAGCCGCTCTTTCAGCTACAGTATAAACAGTGGATTGAATGTTTCCTCTTGGTATCAAAGGTATCATGCTTGCATCGACAACCCTGATGTTTTCCGTGCCATAAACGATCAGCTTTTGGTTCAAAACACCACCATCTGCTTGAGGCAACATCGCACAAGTGCCACATGGATGCCACGCGGAAATCATAGTTTTTCGAACATAATCTTTAGCATCTTCCAGGTCTGTACCAAATGCAGCAAAAGCTGGACTAATTTGTCCGCCGGGCTTGAGAATTGAAGCCATTGGTTCAGTGGCAGCAATCTTATGGATATATCTTATGAATCGGGCGTGGATATCAAGATCAATAGGATTACTGAAGTATATGGGATCAATAATAGGACTATCCAATGCCGAAGAAGACTGGATATGAACACTGCCTCGTGAGAGTGGATATCCAAGTTCACAAGCAATTGTGAGGAAGTTGCAAGTATCGTGGCTAATGGTGACGTTCTTTGCAGAACTTGCGTCGGATCCAAAGTTTCCATGAGCTGCATACACAAAGTAGCAAGCGGAACTCTTGTCCGCGCTAGAGAGAACAGATCGTGCAAATTCAGTCGTCACACTCTCTTTCTCGGGTTTGTAGGTACTTAGCAAATGCTCTAACTCGGCTTTGCCGTTGGGTGTTTGGAAATCTGGAACCGGCATATAAGCAAAAGAAGATACTGCCGCACCAGCGAAGGGGCCAGTTTTGTCAGTTTGGTAAGCGGTCATAGCCGCTGCTATAGCTTCTGATTCTTGACGGTTGAGAGGATCCAATGTCTGAATTTCATCAATTACTTCGAAACTTATTCCGCTTGATGTGTGATCTTGAAAGTTTTCTCCCACATTAGAGTTTTCGACATATACATCGATTCCAAACGAGTGAAGAAGTTCAGCATCACCAATTCCTGAAAGTTCTAGGATCTTTGGAGAATTCAAAGCACCGGCTGCAACGATGACTTCCTTTCTGACTTGGAAGACCTGTTCAATGCCCCTGATGGTGACTTTTACACCCTTGGCGACAACGTCCCCAGATTCTTTGTCGAGAATAATCTTTTCAACTAAAGCATCAGTCACGAGATGAAGATTTGGTCGATTTTGCGCAGGTTTGAAGTAAGCGTTTGCTGAATAGCTCCGCTCTTTTGTAACACCATTGACTGTCGAATTATTCACAAACCCACCAATTGAAGATCCTGAAAATGCATTCTCGGACATTTCATACTTCAAGGCATCGAAGGTTTCAACCCATGCCTCTCTGACAGCATCCATTTTGGGGGGGTATGAAGTTTGAATAGGACCGCCTGACCCCGGATTGTTAGAATCTGTTAGGTGGTTTAGACCCAGTTCCTGTCTTAGCTTGTCGTCTAGAATTTCAACAGTATGGCACTTCTTGTAATAGGGCTCCATAGAATCCCAATCCCATCCTTCGTCTCCAAGCTCCGTCCAGGCGTCAAGACCAACCTTAGATGCAGCGATAAAAGCTTGCGCGTTGAGGGCACTCGAACCACCAAGAACTCGACCACCAGGAAGGCCTATGGTGCGATGTCCAAGCTCACTCTTCATTACAAGTAATTAGCACTGAACGACTCAGTGGAACATGTTAGAAGTTACCTGGGGAATGGTTTTATATGCCCAATCGAGTTCAGTACCAAGCAGAGAAGGCCAGAGTGCTGGGATATTTATCTGTGGATTTTCCAAGTGATTTCCACCAGCCTCGAGAACGAGAACTTGGATTTCAGGATTCTCGGATAGTCGAGTGGCGATTACAAGACCAGATGTACCGCCTCCTACGATGATAAAGTCATAAATCTTTGAGGCACTCATTTTTCTTTCTGATGCTTGGATGAATGTTGCGTGGAAACGAAAACAAATAATGTAGTTCGGGCTGCTAAGATAAGGGCTTGAAGGCAAGATAGATGGGGGTTTGCAAAGAAGGGTATAAGTACGTTTTGCTTTTACTTTCATGCAGGATAGTGGAACGCAGTGGTCAAACAGTTGGAGATGACATGTATTCAATATATTGAGAGAACTACGCAATCCAACGATTGCGTTCAAACATGGCCAAAATAGTTTGACTATACCTATGATATGATTTCGAATCTTTCAACATTCATAGAATTGCAAAGATTGGGGTGAGCTTCAATATGATAAAGACACAATCCACTTCCACATTTCTCTTTTTTCCTCCTGTTCTCTGAGAGCATTTGCGATAGTTGTTTAGTTAATGTTAGGCCAACGTTGGCAATGTTGGCAGATGTTGGTGAATGGATATGAACCAGTATTTGTCCCTGGTGAGCTCTCGGTTATATTTGAATACATACCTAGGTTATATTGCATTTCCTTCGTGTGGCTAAGAGTGTTTAGTGCTCATACATGCTGGAGCGTCCTCTCCGGATTGAGCAGAATCAATCAAATTACTCACGTTTAATGAGTGGCGAAAGTTAATTCCCAATGGTCAAGAATATGGTAATATGATATCTAACTCGACGCCACAGCCAGGACAACACTGTGGCGCAAATGGAGTATATTACCAGCCACACATTTCCATCTCCAACTTCCTGCAGTCTTCTCACAGAGCACCACTCACGTAGCAAAACAGACACATAAAAACCATGTCTCTCTCTTCCCCCCAAAAACCGAACTCCCCATCCACCAATCCGCCCAACGAAACCTCTCCTCTTATATGTACCCACCATCCCCATGAATCCTCTAATTCTCCTTCCCCCTCGCCATCTTTCCCTCCAAACTCCCCCTCCACTTCATCCCTCACAACCCTCATCCTCTACTTCATGACCCTCCATTTCCTTATCGCATTTTGCGAAATGGTTCTCGTAGCTCCCCTTATCTCTCTCTTCGAATCGTCGCTTTGTCAATCGTATTACAATTTTCCAAACATAGAGTTATTAGACAGCAGGGGAATATCTTCGGAGATGTGTAAAATACCCGAGATTCAGGGTCCGTTG
The DNA here is from genome assembly GCA_038090695.1 of Sclerotinia spermophila. Lineage (NCBI taxonomy): Eukaryota > Fungi > Ascomycota > Leotiomycetes > Helotiales > Sclerotiniaceae > Sclerotinia > Sclerotinia spermophila. Next base: position 60,140 of record JBBMOJ010000206.1, on the reverse strand, counting down.
GCTACGATTAGGGGGTGGAAGAGCTTTGGGGACACGGTGCCTGGTATTGTTTTGTTTTGATCTTTTTGTTGAAGTTTGAGGGGGGGTGAGATAGTGGGAGAGAGAAGAGGAAAGGATGAGGAGGAATGCTGATAAGTAATTAGTTTTACTAGTAGCGATTCCTATCGGTAATTTGGGAGATCGGTATGGAAGAAGGAAAATCATGGCGTTATCTTTAATCGGAGTTGGATTATCTTTGGTGGAAATCTTTGTTGTTTGTATGTACTTCGTTGACTTGCTATGCATGATTACTTTACAGAGCTTATCGCTAATATTAATGTTTGCTAAGGCGCATATCCGAAAATCTTCGATTTGCGTTGGGTATGGTTGTCGTCATTGTTCCTTCTTTGTGGAGGGGGTTTATACTCAAGTGCAGCATTCATGTGGGCGATGGCTTCTTCGCTCATACCGGAAGATAAAAGGTAGCTAGTATACTTGTTTAAATGTCCAAACTAATGAATTGTGTGTAATAGAAGCTATGCATTTTACTATATCTTCTCGGCGTTTTATATTGCAGAGCTCGTTGGATCATATTTAGCTTCTATCACTATAGATATCTCTCCTTGGATTGCCTGTAGTATGGCCATGGGATCTGTGATCCTAGGATTACTTTTACTATGGCTGGTACTTTTTAGCCAATCGTCTCCGCGACGAGAATTATCATCACATCCAACCTCCTCGCCCTCATCCTCATCCCTCCTTCAAGCCTCGCAATCCGCGACCACCAGCTCTAAGCCCACCATTCTTAGGACCATCCGCCACGCCATAATCCAACCCAATGTTATCTTCTGCATTCCAGTCTTCCTGGTCGGAACCCTCAGATACACAACTCTCAACATCTTAATCCAATATTCCTCGGTCCGTTTCAACACCAAGATATCTAAAGGAGCAATTTTCTATACCGAAACAGCTATCATTAACATCATTCTGTTTCTTTTCCTCATCCCGAAGATGACTGTTTGGATTAAATCGAGATATCATGTGAAATCCGAGAAAATTGATCTGGCACTTATGAGAATTAGTGTATGTTTCCTTTTGGTGGGTTCTCTTGCCATAGGGTTGGCGCCAACGAGTGGGTGGATTCCAGTCGGTATGATGTTCCTTTCTTGTGAATCAGATTCTGATGTCTAACTTGAAACAGGTGTTTCTATCTTCGCCGCAGGCTGTGCGTACTTCTCTCTTGCTTTTTTCCTAAGATCTGCATTCTACGCTATTCCTCAAAACTACAACTAACAGCCCCTCTTTTAGTCGGATCCCGCGTCTCAACCCTTTCCCTGATATCCCATTTCCTCCCTGCTTCCTCCCTCGCCACCCTATACGCCTCGATAGCCGTACTCGAAAATCTCGGCCATGCTGTTAATGATCCTTCTATGCAAAATATATTTGCAGCCACCTTACGCCTGCCACCCTTTTGGCACGCGTTGCCTTTCTTTGTCGCTGCTGTATGAACTTCCATACCTTTCCAAAAGTGGAAACTCAGATTCGGAGTAAACGTGCTGATAAATGATCACATAGATATCTTATTTCTTGGCTGGTCTATCCACAATATTCGTAAAGATTGATGCTAATGATATGCAAATAAACGATTATGGAGGCGAAGAATAAGATTTATAGAGAAAACTTGAATACTAGATAGCAGTTGCATCCAAGGAGGATTTTTCACTCAAAGGTTGGATTTCAATAAAGCATACTTTCTTTCTCTATCGCTTACTGTGCAACCTCTATCTCATCAGTGTACAGCCCACTGCCACAAATCGTTGTTAAATTCTCTGATTTGATGGAAATGCTATACTTTGACCCGGGCATTGATCTTTTGAAAGATGTATATTCCGTTCCGGAGGATAATCGAGCCTATATGGGTAGCAACCTATACTGAAGCCCGGCGTCCATGGGTTGAAGGCTCGCGTCGTCTATGCTAATACCATGGGCAACATTCAATAACCAGAAAGCAAAAAATCAAGACACGGGCAAAATGCAAGCTCTCGCGGTAAAGCTCAAGTTCTACAAGTGAAAAAAATGTTCCCAAAGAAGGGAAAATTGCAAAAGATTAACGCAACCCTGATATCCCAGGTTCAAACTGGGTATGGAAGGTAAGAATGTTCATCAATGAACCTTCTAATAGGAATCGAACCAATATCTCCAGAATCAAAATCTAGTGTGCTAACCATTACACCATAGAAGGGTTTCTGTATTTGTTGAATTTCGAATGCTTTTGTGCATATATATTGTTGTGGTGGGTGATACATTGAAGAAATTTTCTGCGGAGTGGGGCGGGGTGGAGGGAGTGGAGGGGGAATTGACCTTCTCTGAGGGGGCAAACATATAATTTGTTTTCACGACTAAAACAAAACAGGGATAAGGGTGATTGCGGTAGTTAGATAGGAACATTCAACTGTGACCTCTTTTCGAAACTTTCGACCTTGGCACTTCTATGAAGGAAATATGTACTGTGAACATTGTGGCTCTCGTAAAAGAATTTAAGAAATGGCCAATAAATCAAACTCGGGGTATCGAATAGTCCGGACTGCAGTCCGACAATCAGAAACATTCATTATCTAGATTCAATTAAATTATTCTAACAGTTTGAAAAGACTAAATTCATATTGAACATTGTGCTGCCTTCAAGCTTTGGGGGCCTCTGATTGTCGGACTGCGGTCTGGACTATTGGAATCCCGACCAACTATGGTAAAGTATGTCCAAATATCACTCAAGGAATGCATTATCATTATCCAAACAAGAATATCCTGCTCAGAAGATCTTTGTCGAAGACTTCCGAATGCTCCAAAATACATACTATCTAGCCCAAATAAGGAAATCTGATAGCAGACTAGCAGACTAGATAGATTTCAACGCTCAGAGTTTGAAAGAAATGCAATCTTCGTATTGAATTCAGGATTCCAAATTATTTGAAAGCTTTTTATCGAATTCGGATATTGCAAGCTTCTGATTGTCGGACTACACTCCAAATCATTGGAACCTCTGTTTGAGGCTGGCATTGAAACAACAATTGTCACTCCAGAAGCTACATTAGAAGCGTATTGAGTGTCGAGATTTGTATATCTCGCGCAAAGCGAAAGGAACTTGGATGCCAGGACAATCTATGGAAGCTATAGCCATCATATCTGGCAAATAGAACCAGAAAAGTGATGGAAAGATGTAAGAAGTGTGTTCTAGTGACAGAGAAGCTCAAAGCACTTGCTATACACAACTATAGAAGAGAAAGAAGATTATATTTCTTGAAATCCGTACTGGTTCAGGAATTTGAATTCGTAATACAGCTCCTAAGAACGTGTCAACTTGCCCTGTGATTAACAGCTTGTAATTGAGAGTCCCTGGATGATACTTGACATTGATCGACTATGAATCGGGTATTTTGTAAAGATATAAGCTCCTCGGTGACTGATTTCTGATCTAGAGCAATATCCTGTTGAATCGATATTGAGTTAAGTTGTTTGGGTTATGTTATAGTAATGGACAGAGTAAAGTATTCGGCATTGCTAGTAATTCCAATTGCAATGTAGGGACAGACCGAGGAAATGACACAATTCCGTCTTATCGCCGAAATGTGGGGTAAGCTCATAGCTATCAAACCCCCACCTCTCCATCCATAATATTGATCATCCATCCTCTCTCTTGCCCTTATCTCTGACTCCTTTCTGTCTGTCCTTTTCTCAATTGACTACTATATATCTCTACTGCAATCCTACCACGTATGCCCATTCTTCGAAGGTCATATTTAGTCCTACCAACTCTTAAATCCTTCTTCAGATATCCCACTCATTATCAATCCCCCCTTCGACAACTCTACAAACGAACCATGTCCTCCGCAATGTCCAAACGCCTCGAGGGAAAAACTATTGTTGTAACTGGTGCTTCATCCGGAATTGGCAGAAGTACCGCTTTAGAATTTGCAAGAACGTCCTCAAAAGATTTGAGGTTGATTCTAACGGCAAGAAGAATCGATGTTCTTGAAGAGGTAAAGAAGGATATTGAGAAAGAATGTGGTGAGGGGGTTAAAGTTCTGGCTGTGAAATTGGATGTCAGCAAACCTGAGGAGGTAAAAGATTTTGTTGGTGGATTACCGGAGGAGTGGAGGGAGATTGATGTTTTGGTCAATAATGCGTGAGTATTCCCAGACTTTGAGAGGAGGGAGAAGAAATGGGGATTGCCATCACATCATGAAGGGGAGACTTCAGAATGCTTTTCTTGCGGCCCAGAGTTGTTACCTCTAACCTATCGAGACACGCATTCATTTTGGATTCTTTCATAGAAGTCCTCAATTATCATGTCTCCATCCATCTAATTCCCAGTCGCAGCTCCAATTAGACAAAAGACTGCATTTGCTAACTACTCAATTCAGTGGTCTAGTCAAAGGTGTAGCACAAGCTCCATCTATTGCCGAAGAAGATATCAACGTAATGTTTGCAACAAACGTAACTGGTCTCATCAATATGACTCAAGCTATCCTCCCAATCTTCAAATCCAGACCCGATGGTGGAAAGGGCGATATCATAAACATTGGCAGTATTGCAGGAAGAGAACCATACCCAGGAGGAAGTATCTATTGTGCCACTAAAGCAGCCATTAGAAGCTTTGGAGATTCACTAAGGAGGGAGTTGATCGCTACTAAAATAAGAGTCATTGAGATTGACCCTGGGCAAGTTGAGACTGAATTTAGTGTGGTTCGATTTTACGGCGATAAAAAGAAGGCGGATGCTGTCTATGCAGGATGTGAACCATTAACTCCGGATGATATCGCTGAAGTTATTGTTTTTGCAGCCGGAAGAAGAGAGAATGTTGTTATTGCCGATACTTTGATTTTCCCCAATCATCAGGTATGTTTTGTAATTCTCTTGGTCGAAACAAATGAATCTCGAACTAATAGAGGTATTGGCAGGCTGCTGCCACGGTAATGCATAAAAAGTTATAAACTGACGGTTCATAGGCTGGTGCTGGAGGTGCAATGTATAAGAAGAGCTAAGCCATTCTATTTGTGCATAGAATATGTATACCCTTTGTTAGAAAGGCGGGAATGAGTGTTACAATGCATACAATAGATATCATGTTTCTCATTTCAAAATCAAAAGCTTGTTCTTGTTTTCCGGAAGTCATACAAACCTTGTGCCTTTCAGAGTTCTCCACCCTCTTTTCTTTTCACTTCATTCCTTTTGTTTTAAGTCATTTGAACACTCTTATCTATCTCTATACTACCAGGTAGGGATTACATGTATCTGGAAAGGAGGCAGATTTAGGATGGCAAAGTTGAAATCCAATCTTTCAAGTACGTCTACAAGTGCTGTACGCGAGTCAGTCGATATGGATCTGGAATATTCTCAATTTAATCTCGGATAGCTTCACATCAGAAAATCCCGTTCATCTGTGGTATTTTTCTAGGCGGTAAGTTTGATTTTCAATCCATATAACGAACTCAACATCCAGGATCTCGAAGATAAACCCCTCTCAAGAGATCCAGGAAGTGCTCACGCATTCATTCAATCCAGCCTTGTACCCATTTCTCAACCCACGCTCCCTCAATACCTTTCAACCCACGCAATTTCTCACTTGCTTGTACTGTTTTCCTATTCTCCAAGATACTCGTACCTCTTCCTTTCGCTAACCCTTCATAAAAGGACAGCAGTTTGATAGCCGGATTCTTTTCCAGTATTTCTTCAAAATTAATCTTGGAATGTGAATCCTCGGCGTCTTTGCGAACATGCGCAATCCATTTCGCAAAAGATACTGGAGTAATTTTGTTTTCTTGTCCTAGTGCAGCAGTCTCAATAATCTTAGGTAACAATGACTTCCATGGAACGAGGACAGGATTGACGGGATGATAGACTTTGGCCCCATCATCATGATCAACTCTTAGGGTTAATACAAGTTCCACAAGTATATTTGCGATGAGATCAATAGACACCCAGTCAACCTCGCTGCAATCGGTTGAATCAAGTGATTCGGGTATAATGTCAAGATGAATGGAGCTAAGAACAAGACTTGGAAACCATTCATGTTTATTCCAGATCCCAGTGGCAGAAATTGGACCTGCGATTTGTCCTACACGAGCAATGCTAATGGACACATGAGGAAATTTATCCGCAGCATAGGCAAGGAGGTTTTCGGCTATAAACTTTGATTCCGAGTAGCCCATTGGAAGAGATGCTGTTACATCATTGATGACGGTTTCGGGGACGTCTCCTGAGAAGTTACCGACGGAACTAAGAGATGAAAGGAACATGAGAGAGGGTGCTTGAGAAGCAGTAGCTGCGAATTCAATCAAGTTGATGACACCTTTGATATTGGGATAGAAAGTTGATAATGGAATGTTAAAATTTACAGGCCATGCATTGTGGATTATATGTGTTGCGGATGTTTTGATCTGTTCGAATGATTTTGGCTCAAGTCCTAGTCTTTCTTCTGCGAGATTGGCTTGGAAAAAAGTGACACGATTTGGAGGAAATCCAGTGGAAAGACCATGAGCTTGACTTCGTTTTATTTGTGGTTGTTTTCCAGCAGTTCGGTTTAGACAAAATATGTGCGAAACGGTGCTTGATGAAAGAAGTGTTTGTAATATATATGAGCCGAGTGCACCGGTGGAGCCTGTGAGAATAACAACCTTCTCTTTCGATGAAGCAGCATTTGCATCTTTTACACCATTCGAGTTCGTCTGGCTATCTGATTGAGCGATCCCATCTAACATAGCTTTATATTCAATCAAGCTATCATCAATAGCTTGCTGTCTAGACTTACTACTCAAAGACTTTGCAGATTCATGGAGCGAAGAAAGCCGAATTATCGCTTCGGTAAGAAATTTAACCGAAGGATTGGTGTACAGAGTGCTAATTTCCAACTCCGGGATTGCAAAAGTATTTTTCAGTATTCGAGTTAATCGAAGTGTCTGTAAAGAATCCAACATTGCTCGAATAAATAAATCATCCTCTTCTTGAAACGTGGTAGTCCCAATGAGCTGGGAAATTGCATCGTGAATAAACTGTCTTATGGAGCTGCTGTCATTCATATCTATTTTATTTGACTTAGTCTCGACGGCTGAAACATCTGATGGAGTTGAAGTCGACATTTTATCTGCGTCGGCATAGAGATTGTCGATCTCTTGTGCCTACAAATCAAGTGTTGGTTGCCTCTGAATCATTCCTTTTCCTGATCTTCCCATGGGTTTATCTGGAGTGGTAAAGAATACATGGGATTTGGCGACTTTAGCATGGCGAGGACATTCTTCATTTGCTTGCTGAATGGTCGGCCTTATACGTTCGATTGCTTTGGCTCGTTCTATTGCAGAAAGTGGTTGAGGAGATATCAACTCAATCAACAACGCAGTTTGAGACCGGTGAGCACCGACGACAAGTGCAGCTCGTACTTCTGAATGGTGTGATAGTTGTTGCTCCATACTAACAGGATTTGTTTTGTCGCCCGTCAAAAGTACAATGATATCGTCGCTTCGTCCGGAATATAACCATAAATCTGGAGTAGAAGGATGCCGAGCATAAAGATCGTGTGTTTCCCATTCATTCAGTGATGGAAATACAGAGAAAATAGGTTGTACTTGTTCAGGGTCAGGATTGCGAATGAGAACCGCTTCATAACGGTTATCTGAGTGTGGTCTTAACTCTATACCAGCGTTTGGATGGAAATGAAAATATTTCCAATCATCAGATGGCCATTTATCGTTTGGGAACACGGCGGGGTAGGCACCGCTTTCTGTAGACCCTATGATCATGGATAATTTGAGCTGCTTGGAAATTTTATCGCCTGTGGCCTGTGATACGTCACCGCCACCATAGAGAAGTACATCGATATTTTTAACTAGGAAATCTAGCATTTCTGGGGTTTTACCTACCTCCTCGACAAAAGGTGGAGCGAGGAGAACACTATCTGCTTTGACATGTTTTAGTGCTTCAAGTACGACTTGTGTTGAGAGGGGCACGCCAGATAAGGGGTATATGAGAGGTGTTTGGTTGAATACTGCATTCAAGAGTGTCATGAATATTCCACCTGCCTGTAATTGATGGTCAGTGTTGACACAAACTGCAATTCTTGAGGTTGAAACGAGTTCAAGAGGGTTGATCACTGAGTGCATGATCGACAAAGAATGCGAATCTTACATGAAAAGGGGGAAGAGTATTCAAAAGTCTCGTCCTATCAAACAACAGTCAGATCTTCTTCAATTATTCTTCAAAGAAATACGTACGAAGTCCACAATGCAGTTTGATTCGTATAACCATCTGGAGGAGCAATCGCAAGCCAGTCACTCCAACTGGCAACCCACTCATGATTCCATACTATAGGTTTAGGAAAACCGGTTGTCCCAGAAGTGTGTAAAACGACCAATGGTTCTTTTCTTGCTTGCTCAAATGTTTTGTTAAAGGGGTAATGAGGGTAAATGTTGTCGAGCAGTTCATCAACATCGGGACACTCGATGGCTCGTACGCCGGTGGCTTCAATGATTGCGGGTGTCATGGGCAGAGTTGGATCGACTGTGATTAGGACTTTGCAGTCGAGAATCTTGAAAAGATTGGCATGGGCTGGTATACTATTCCGAGGAGAACTGAAAAAAATCTATCTCGATCCTCGTTAGAGAAGCTCGGTAACTAAATCTATAGGTCATGACATACCTTATATCCCGCTTTCACAGCTGCTAACATCAAGGCATTATACGGAAAGTCATTTGGACCAATGTAAGCCAAAGTTGGGAAATTTTCCGCAGGACCAAGAGTGTCATGTATCCAATGAGCGAGCCCATTGATAGCATTCGCAAAGTTAGCATAGCTAATCTTGCGGTATCCGTACTCGTAGCTAGTTGCGGATCGTGGGACCTCTGCATAGATGGTGCCGGGACGAACTTTTGCTAATCCGTCGACTATGTTGTTGAGGAGTTGCTTTCGACGGACCGGAATTAAACTGCCTTCTTCAAATATGATGGATGCCATTCTTTTAATTATGCCTGATACGCGTGGTTTACACGTGATGATAGGAAATGCAGAAAGTTCTGGATGAGAGCCCGGAGTTGTGGAAATCTAGGATGCGAAATCAGAAAGCATGCAACTAACAGTGCTTGAAGATGGAAGAGTATAGAGATTATTTTAGAAGATAAGTACAGATCGAGAGGGAGGTACTTGGAGAGTACAACGAAATCATTGTAAAAGCTAGAAGTTAGTGGCGCTGGAGGTTTGTGCCGTTAAAATTTGATCCATCTTACTACATATGCATGTCATCTATTTAGGATTATAATGCTTGATTATGCGGCGATCAATTTTCATTTATAAGGGGATATGTATGTAGGTATATGCATTTATATGCATTTGGATACTTTTGACAATACCAACTTTGGAAATTTTACTACAACGAAGAATTTGGCACATTCAACTAATCAGCGTTCTATTAGAATATACCGGGGCGGGGTCCCTTTTCCGAATCAACTGTTATAATCCGTGGGTGCAGGTCTTTAATATACCTAGGTGGCCTATTCTGTTGCTTCTGCAACAATGAGGCACAGGAGGGTCCACCAACGGTCAGGGGTTCGAGCAGTAATGCTACCCGTATCTGGTGGGGCTACTTAGTAGCAACATTTAGATGTTATAAAACCACGTCATATCCAAAACCAGAACTGTTGGTCCCGAGAATCAGGAATCCGTGCCATTAATATTAACGGTTGGCAGCCAACAAATGGAAGAGATTATATACCGAAATCGGAAGATATCGTCTTCGGAAAAAATCATTACACTTGTTAATGCTGCAGTATATATTTCCACATTAAATATGAGTCTTAACTTACATGGCTCAGAACACCTTCGACATTCGGATTTCAGGTTCGTCATTTAAAGATTTTTCGAGCTTGTTAGAGACTACAGTTTTGTTGAATAAAGATTTGGATGGAAAGATACCTATTTACGGTACAGTAATTGTCCAATCTAAATGTTCCGCAATTATGTTGACAGATTAAGGCTTAGCTTAGCTGTGTGGGAAAATTTTATAACCACATTCAAGAAGATATTTCTTTGTTAACAGTGCATGCTTTTCTATGGAACAATCTGAGGTGATAGAAATGCATCCTCAGCAACATATACAGCTTGAAGCTGTTTCCATATACTTATTCCAAACCTTGCCAACAGGGTGTTTAAATCTGGGCTTATAAGGACTAATATAGCCCTTTATGCTCTAAGTTCTGATAGCTTAATGAAGTTCCACCTTACCTACTAGAACATTAGCGTTATAACTTTGAACAGTACAAAACAAAGAGTTCGAAGCGCTTGTGTATCTTAGAATAAGCAACACTGAATCTTCAAGAGATATTGCCCACTTGCTTGGCCTCTTTCTCTATGAGCTTTCCTTATGCTAGGTGTTGTGAGCCGCTAGATCAAAACAGTTATGTTACGGTTGTCACCTATTAAGACGACGCAACCTAGGCACGACGTGGGATTCGATACTGAAGACGACGAAACGTAGGTTCCTATAGATTAGTAGGTATTCAACAGAAATTGAACGGCCGAGATGTTAACAAGCAGGGTGTCCAATGGTTTGGTTTGTAGTCCAGCAGTCAAAACTTTGGACTTCCGAAAAGCTTCCACATATTGAAATAATTTCAAAGACTGAATGAACTACTTTCAACCATTAGAAACAATAACTTTGTAAAACAGATGATAACCTTCGTAGTATCTCAAACTTGGAATCTAGTCCCGACTATCGAAAACACCGATAATAATATTTCCCACACATCATGACGATCCAGAGTTTTGGTGTACCATAAGAGCTGAAAAGCTCAATAATTGGGTTGTCTCTCCGAGCAAGACCTGGAGTAATCTTCATGACTTACTAGACCATTACTTCGAAAACTAGTGGCAGAAGAAAACCCAAACTGTGTGTAAAACAATTTACGGAACCGTAGAAAAACTTTGGAATTTCAGATAACAATTGACCCTTCAGTGCCTACGCTTGATTGTGTGATCGAGAATACTCAATTATTGCATATGCGATCAAAACCACCAATCCATAAATCCCCTACATCTCAATCCCCAAAACGAAATGCGTGCTTCAAGAACATTTATCCAGGATGAAGGGGCTATATCAATGACCCTGACTCGTAAGCGAAGATTCCATGACTCGTATTCGCTTACGCCCCACCAAGCCAAAAAAAAAAAAAAAAACTCTTCAAAAACTCTTCCCGTCCCATTCTGCTACCAATATAAGTGCTAAAAACGCACTGAAATCTAACAAATATAGCAATCCTTCTATGGTGTAATGGTTAGCACGTCGGATTTTGATTCCGGAGATATTGGTTCGATTCCTATTAGAAGGTTCTCTCGTATAGAACATTCTTCTCTTCCATACCTGGTTTGAAGCTAGGATTAGAGGATTGCAATCTTTTTGGATTTTTTGTGGGGAAGATGCTCTCTGTAACTGCTTTGCATTTCGATAGTATAGAGCGGATAGTTCTGTGTCAATCTGTTTGGCTGAATTGAAGTCATTTTTTCTTGGAACTGAGTGGCGGTGGATCTCTCCGCCTCCATTCTGTCCACAACGGAACGGGATCGCGGGGAAGTATATTGCTAGGCGGAACCTTGTTTAAGTACATGAATCGAAGTTTCGATATTATCCCGTTGTAGTGGGATGGTAATTATTTCGTTCAGGTTGAATATTTGGGGTTGTCATGCACAATCTTTTTCTAGTGATATTCGATCTCCTGAAACCAGGCCACGAAGATCTATAAGGTCCTCTACCCAGCGTTGAGCATCTATCTTACACAGAGTCCTTGAGACCTATGAGATAGCTCATCCATTCTATAGAAATCCAAGGTGATGAGATAAGGATTGCCCGCCCGGTAAATCAAGCAGAAGAGGAGCCAGCGACAAATAAATCGTAAATGATGGGACACACATCCAATCATATAGTGTGGTACTTTTGCAACACATCCATTATGGTATCGAAGATTCCCTAGTAGCCTTTTCGCCATCTCTTCATCATCGAATATACACGATGCTTCCTCACCGCAAGACATTCCGATCTAAGTGTTTGGAAAATAAAGCTATTCGATACCACGAAGGTCGAGGCTGGTCGAGTATCGGAAGCGAAGAGTATGAGCTTATTATCATTACACGCAAGAGTAGGAGCAAGACGTCTAATTATGTTGGCTAGACAGTTTCTTTACAGCTGTAGGCTCTCATATACACAGTAAATTGGCGGTTTCCCCCTCAAAAAATACTCAGGTAGATATCCTGAATCAAATTTACTGGCTTTTTATTGTATCTTTTTTACTAGGTATGAGTCGATGGTTGATTGATTTGTTTGAAATTATGTTTGGGAATATACCTTCATTTCGGTGGGGATTCAAAGGTATGAGAGATGAGAAGGGAATAAATGTATGCTGAGAGAGAGAGAGTATCGATTCCCAGCCCCCCTCAAAGCATCCAAACCACACAAAGTATACTACTATGCCCAGATGATTGTATAGACATATATAACTTACTTTGCAGCTTCTCTCCTGTCTTCTCCTCTCCACTCCCCACAGACATAGGATAATTTTATCAGTTAATTCAAAAAGAAATTACCCATGTGATTTAACTAACCTGATCTTAGGTAGTCAGGTAATACTCCTTACTTATTTTTCTTTCTTTTTGATTTCCTAAATAGTAGATTTATCTCTCTCTTGCACACCACGCTAAATATAATACATAACTAACCAGTCCATCAACAACGCATTTAACACTTATTCACCATGAATGAACCCCCCTCCCCCATCCAGCATTTGGAAACATCAAGACACCGAGCACTCTGTCCATCTCCTTTCCTTCCTTTCTGCTCTCCCCAACCAAATGAGATCCGATCAGATCACCAACAATCTTACAACAAACATCACATCACAAGCCCACTTCCTGGAATCAAAAAATACCCGTCCACTTTCTCACTCCCCGTGGTTTACTTCACCAGCGAGATATAGCATACCCTTGTTCACAAAATCTATGTATATAACACATTATAAAATAACAGAAAAACAAAACATTACTCATCGTAGCACACTGATTTCCACACATTTCCACATCATCTTTATTTATTGTTTTCTGGAAAATTCGCCGAGCCAGGAAATTCATGAAGATCCCAGGGTTTTCCAATCCAAATGAGACTTCCCTAGTTCGCATACCGGATCATGAAACATTCTGAAAAGCGAATATCTATGCAAGGTAGTACGGTGTAGATACTAATAAGAACTTCCATGCGAAGTACACCTCTATGCGCTTCTTATCTCGCTGTACTGCGCGTTACAGTTCGTCTTGTCGAGAGGGTGATGGACTTTGTCAGATTTATGAAGCCCGATTCCGTTATACACAGAAAGGATTGCACTTGATGGGGCCAAACATCTGCTTATATGCCCTAGGCATTCAACATAACCTTGAACTGTTGATTATAGCGCCCGGGGTGATTTTATTATAGAGTAGACAAATTTACAAAAGCCTCGCAGTGTCCCAGGCCATCTCCAAATGTGTCAGCATAAGAAATTGAGTTGCCTTTCACTCATTCTCCTCATGCTTGGCTATAGAAGTCTACGTGATGTTCTAGGCATAAGCAGCTAGAAGCTGGTTTATGAAGGACCAGGAAAAATGAGATGCTATCCATCCATGATCCATCAAATCAAATTAAAGATGAACAGGTGAGGAGCGTTGGGTTAAGGGGAATGGGACGACTATTGCGATGGCAATCAGCGAGATATGCGACGATATATATAGCTGACAATGCATAACATCAAACTGAGAAGAAGAGGAAAAGACTGTAATATCGCAACTCCCAACAATTGAAACAGGTCCACGATCGGTTTGAAGAAAAACTAGAAATCCTCCAATACAGTTTGACAAGTCGTGTTTTGGGTGGCTTTCAAATACATTGAAGATATTCTAGCAAATCCGGAACTTTTGTTTTATGTTTTCACCGTTACGGATTTTAAGAATGATCCGAGGCAATTCTTCAAAACCAAATGGAATGGATCTTACGTGGATTCGTTACGACTCGGCAATGCGATGGATATCAAGAAACTGACGTCACAAGCTTCAAAATCATCTCGGTCTTACCAAAGACTCCTTGATCCAAGCGTGGTTACAAAAAGATTATGCAGGAGAAGGTAGATGATGCAGTGAGTGTGTTAGTTAGTACCGAAGATAATTATCGTTGGGATGAGATATGAGATAGATTGCTTATAGATGGATGAGATGTTGTGATATTGAGATGAAGTCATGGGGCGATATACTGTCATCTATGACTACTTTGACTGTTCATTAAATAGATAGATCTATGTGCTGACGGAAGAGCTACGTGAGACAAAGGAAGAGAATCATAACTCTACATTTCTAGTGTTGTAGTTATAGACCAACGACTATATGTTGAAACTACACAGGTTGACAAAAAACGAAGTTGTAGAATATCATAAAATGATTCACTTCCATCCATTCAAGCACACAATCGGAAGAGACGTAAGAATGAACTTGTTACGATATTGAGATTGGCGATTGAGATGAGATAATGTAGGTCAGGATAATGCAATGGTAACTGTGATGAGATCTTGATTGCGGTCGTGATAACGATAAGTTGTGCTCGAATATGATGTGAATCAAAATCGATGAAAGTTCAAATGTTGTGTTGAATTGAGACGATATTATCAAGATTTCTTGAGGTTTTGTAAGGTAAATATTGGACAATTAATCGGAGTGTGATCAGATAGATGAAAAATTTCGATCATGCATCGTGAATGATTCATTGACGTTATCAAATTGAGAAAAACCATGATTTACTCGAATGTTGTGAGATTGAAAAGGAGATCAAAATCTTTGTTCTGATGTTGTGACGTTGTGATGTTGTGATATCGAGAATTGTCAAGATAATTATCTATGATGATCTTGAGGATACCTGCACAGTCTATATATTGTACGACATTCTATCACTCAACAGAACATCATTATATGCAGGAAGAAATATAGAAGAATGCGGAATGATAATGATTATGTGGTATAATTAAAAACCAGGACATTTGAGAGGCAAACAGAAATATTGTACTTCGCAAACAAACACAACTCAACCCTAGTGCAGCTGGGGCATCATGTAGTGTAACTAGGGGGTTTCCTATACACCATACAAAAGTCAAAAGTGTCATATGATAGGGGAAAAAGGATGGCTTGGCGGGGTAATTCCCGGAGATAGAATTCCTTGAGAAAATCATGAATGTCCGATATGTTGAGAAACAGTCAATCAATGGTTCTCGATGCAATGAAATAGTACGAAATGTGATGAACACAGTGTTCTCGCAGTAGTAGGAATGTGATAGATTATGCAATGGTGTTAGACGAAGGCAAAGTTTCAAAGGCAATAGATCCCCTTAATCTATTGAATGCAGCGACAATGTCTTGCAGCTCTTGGAATCTTAGTTATCCGGGTTGATGGGGATTCCCAATTGCTGCTGGTGGAGGTGGGGGAGTGAATTGCCATGACCCAAAGTAGGTATATGAAGCATATGAAATGCTGTGTTGTATGGTTTGGGTGAAAAGAATGAAAGTTTGGAATGAATGGTCGAATATTGATGGATGGTGATAAAAGTGACATCGCGGGATGTATAGTACATGGGTACTGCATTCGCATGCAAGCTGGTAACCTTTCATTCTGTCTGCATATGAAGATATATGTATGTACGAAATGTAGTGGTTGTCAGACTGCAGGACTACTGCGTGCTGTGTGTTATTTCTTTCCTTTCTTCCGACTTCGGAAAATCGAAAATGCTGTACTCAGCGCACCAAGGATATTGATATGATGATAGTATGGATGTATGAGTTCTAGACAAGGGGAGATTCTTGAAGAAAAGGTCGTGTGTGGAAATTTCATGATATGATACGATATAGACTGAATAAATAATTGGATGTTGTGTTGTGTTCAAGTGAGTGAAGGCACCAGTGAACTTTGGAGGATGAAAAATACCCACTCCTGTTGCATTCGCTCGTTACCAAGTACCAAATGATAGGAAATCTAATATGCAAGTTGATGTAAAGTATCTACTAGGTATCTACCTATGTATCCTTCGGCTTCAGATGGATGTGGGCGAGCAATGTATTCTTTATATAGATAGTATGACCGAATGAATGGATTGAAATAGTTGGGGGATTGAAAGGAGAGATAGATACTTTGAGGCTCAATAAAATATATTAAGTACCTAGTAAGTCTCAAGTATTGACTAATCAAGTGTATAAGTGTATTTATTAACTATATATGATGATATATTATATAATCTATTGGCAACACACCGAGTTGTGATTCGGCACTTTGTAGTCCCAAGTAATAAGTGAGCGGATATGTTACGTGAAGGATTTCTTTCGGTTTGATGCCATCAGCCTCAATGAGAAAGCGAAAACCAAAAACAAAATAATGATGATGATTCAAATCCCCTCTTCTGCCTACCGTTCGTTGCCTTGTAAAATCCCTTGTTTTGTTTGCTTTTTCGCCGTTTGAAAGAATGAGTCAAAGTTCGAAGGAAACAATGGGTCTGTTTGAGGTGATGGAAAAGATTTGGATGTTGAATGCCCTTGTTTAGCTGAATGCACCATGTCTCTTTATGCTGACCGAGGTTTGTTAGTCTTTCTACCTTTTGAATGGTCTGCTAATGTGGAATTTACGTAGTAGTAACCTTATGTACGTACCTGTTAAGACATTATTCCCTTTGGCCTTCAGTCAATCAGATCCAGTAGCAATATCAATATAGGTAAATAGTAATATAATCAATTCCTAGGCATCATTCGACTCCGTCCACCAGAGCCGTCGGCAGTATGTTGAAGGAGAGAGGATGATGTTCACGATATGCATGTAAGATATTGTATGTAATCTTACAGGAAAGACAAGGTGCGTATGGTTTAAACGTGGAGAGAAATCGAAGTAGATGGTGAAGGCAGCCAATGAAGTGAAGAGTAAATTAAAGATGATTTATTTATTTTATTGTATTATATTATATTATATTATATTATATTGTGAATATATATTTGGATTTGAATATCATTGAATTTATCATGGCATTGTCTACAAGAACTCAGCCTCGTTTTTGACCCCAATATTAATATTTCCTTCCTATCAAACAAAGGAAAGAAATAGAATGAATAATAAAAGCTCAAGCAAGGATCTTTATCGCTCACTCACTATCACTAACCTATCGATTAAGGTTAGCCTCCAAAGACAGAACCAATCAAATTCCCATCTACGATGTATACATACATAAATACCTACTCGAGTACTACTAGTACATCAATTCAATTTGATTTGATTTCAATTCAATCCTCATCATATAACGGATATTACCTTAATGGCACTAGCTATCACTCAGTCACAACGGCGACGGGAAGCTCGAAAAGGGCAAACAAAGCCACAAACTCAGGTGTGTGGTGTGATGCATATTATTTGAACTGCCACTCACTACACTCATTGCATTCTACCACTCAGATATCACCATCTCATACCTACACTGATTACTCACCTGGGAGGGAGTATTACATGCATGACTGTCACACCGATTGAGATAACTCCTAGCTACCTAGCTACCTACAGAGTATTTATGAAAAGGATTCACTTCCCCCAGCTTGGGAGTTTGCTATTTGAAGGAAAGGAATACCCGAACTTGAGAAAGTACTTGAGTACTTACAGTATTTGCATCTCTTGAATTCATTACAACTCTTACTACATACATCCATTCAACAACCAATTCTATTATTCTATCAACTTGCATATTCCATCTACGCTTCATCTATCTGCTATTGCTTTTGATGTAAGATATCGTTTCATTATTTGACTTGACCTTAACCTCCATTTCACCAAGTCACGGCTATCAAGGCGACCTGCAGCAGCTGAAACAAAGTAATAATCCACGAGGTAAGTGTCTGATGATCAATCTATCCGTCAGCAAACAATCAACCTGGTGATTGATACCCGTGCAAGAGTTACACCTCATTTCTCCAAGATACACCTGCTACCATTGTCTGCAAGTACTTTGGTAGCTATCCTATGCGTCAGAGAAGGCTTTGCTATAATTAGTGAATATGCAATATGTGCCCATTTGGAGTCTATTTCAAAATCAAGCTGACTCGAGAGTGATAAACTCAGGTCATTCATTGAATTCGATCGTTCGATCGTTCGATAGCCCATCTACAAATTACAACCTGTCTCCCTACAATCTTGAAGTTAGGCAGGCACAACCACCTTATTCCGAATTGCACAACAGTTCAACCCTTTCACAATTCTTCCCTTCAAAACGGCTACACTATTGAAACTAAGAAAGAACGAGCGTTGGTCGAATAAGATGGATACTCCAAGCTCGAGCAAAGCTAGTGATCAAGCAACGGAAAGGGAGGAGCCTGCAACAGTGATTGTTGGAGAAGGATCATCAACTACACAGATTGAAGCTAAACCGCGACAAACTACGGATAAGCACGGCAAAACCAAGACACCCAAGAAAGATAAGGCAGATAAGAATTGCAAGTCCAAAAGCAAGAAAAAGAAAGCAGTGGTGGAGACGGAGTCGGAGTCGGAGAGCGAAGATGATGAATCTTCGGATTTAAATTCTTCCTCTTCCTCCAGTGACTCTGATGATTCAGAGACCGAGACGGAAAAGGAAAAGAAGAAGAGAAAGGCAAAGTCGAAGGCTAAACAAAAGTTGAAGGCAAAGCGTAAGGCTAAAGCGAAGAAGAGGGCTAAGAAAGATGTGGG
Source organism: Sclerotinia spermophila (assembly GCA_038090695.1). NCBI lineage: Eukaryota > Fungi > Ascomycota > Leotiomycetes > Helotiales > Sclerotiniaceae > Sclerotinia > Sclerotinia spermophila. The sequence continues at coordinate 41,374 of JBBMOJ010000206.1, read as the reverse complement.
TATCAATCCTTACCATTCTCAAATCCACTAAATACTAATAACCTTTTAGGATACTTCGGACTCTGATTCAACTTCCGATTCGGATTCTAAAGATGAAGATGAAGAAGCCGAAAATGATTCTGGTGATGCCGATGCCGATGATGATGCCGATGAATTGGCCGAAGTTACTAATGCTCAACTTCAAGCGCAATTATTGCAAATTCAAGCAACAATTCAAAGAACTCAGATATCCCACCCTAGTACACAATTGCCACCTGCCGCATTATGGAGTTTACCACCTCCACCGCCACCAGCACACGCTCTCCCTGCTGATGCAAGATGCCAAGCTTTGCGTAGAAAGCTTTTGCTGGATGGGAGGAAAGAAGCTATAAAGAGTAAGAAGGACAAGGGCAAGAAGAAGAGGGGTAGTAAGTTGGAATACAAGAGAGTGGATCAATTATGGGATAGCACAATTCATAATTACAAGCTTACCGACACGGCCGAAGATGAAGAGAGTTCAGAATATGATCAATACCTTTTTAATGTTCGCAGAACATTCGATTGGGAGGGAAAATATAAGGTATGTCTTCAAATACCACTGCTAGACTGTCTGCTAATATTCCTAAGGCTACTGTCGTTGATATCAAGAGCAAACTTTTGAAAGAAGCTCTGACTGAAGCTATGGATGGGGTTAAAGGTGTTAGTTTTGTCGAAGAGACCCCATGCATTGATCCTAATCTTCTCTTCCTTTACCTTGAGGACCTTCGCCAATCTTGCAAAAGATTGAAAAATAAGAAGGTTACCGAAAAGAAAGGTAAAAAGAAGATCAAGAAGAGAAACGAGAACAAGAGAAAACACCTCAAAGTTCTTTTGAAATATCTCGACAAGGACTATGCTTCTACTAAAAAGACACTTTATCCTATGTTGGAGAATGGAATCATTACATTCGATTTACTCTGGGCTTTGTATAAACCAAATACTTTGGCTTATACCACAACTTATGGTACAGTAGATGAACCGAGAGCTTTCAAAATCGAGTTGGCCGAAAAGATTTCCAGTTTTATGAAGGGAACTTGGTATAATATTGAGGGTAAATATTTGGAGTATGATGGAAAGACATGGGGAATGGGTATGTTACATCTATGTTTCACAAACACAATACACTAACGTCATTATAGGCACCATGGATTGTGATGTTCCGGCTTTCAAGGGTGCAAGAAAGATCACAAGTCTTAATTGTTATCCTTTAAAATATCACAAGAATGAATCCAAACTTCGTACCGAGCTTATTGAGAGAGGTAAGAAGTTTGTGGCTCTACAAGGTGTTCACTACAAAAGTCACAAGGGAATGGCATATTACAAGAAGCGTAAGGCTATTATCAAAGTAAACATTGACGGTAGAGTTATGGTTGACCCCGCTATTCATCGCCGAATTTTACCAAATTACAACGTCAGTACCGTCAAGCCCAACGATCCAGATCTCCTCGATGACTCGGATAGTGAGGATGATGAGGGCTGTGGCTGCTGTAGCGATGAAAGTTCTGATGACGGTCAAGGAGATCGTGCTCTGGAAAAGAGAGATGATAGTGATGAGCAAAAAATGAAGTTGAAGGTCATTGTCGATGAAAAACAGAGACCTCATCTAGTCCAGGTCCCTGTCGATGAAGACGGCAATGAAGTCGTGGTTGAGAAATTGGATGAAGTTCCAAGTACAGTTATCAACAAAGACAACAAGGATGAAAAGGGACAAGTAGAAGAAGACAAGAAAGCTCCTCCTGTCTTCACAGACGAGGAGTACTTGATTGCTTCTCCTGTTGTTCTCGGATTTGCCTTTGCTGAAAAGCTTTGGCTCGAGTTCACTGTTTCGGGTATCAAAGATATCGTTTGGAATGAAGGCGCTTACGACTCTCTTGTCTTGGAAGACAACACCAAAGCCATTGTCAAAGCTCTGGTTGAATCCCACAAATACCATCCAGCCGAAAGTATCGATGACGTTATTCAAGGTAAAGGTAAAGGACTTGTAGCCGTTCTTCACGGTCCTCCTGGTACAGGTAAAACCCTTACCGCAGAAGGTATCTCCGAACTCCTCAAATGTCCTCTCTACATGGTTTCAGCCGGAGAACTCGGTACCGATCCACGTACCCTGGAAGCAGAACTTCAGAAAATCCTTGATATTGCTCATGCATGGGGTGCCGTTCTTCTTCTCGATGAAGCTGATGTTTTCTTGGAAAAGAGAACTATTCAAGATATTCACCGTAATGCTTTGGTTTCTATTTTCTTGAGACTTTTGGAATACTTCCAAGGTATTCTTTTCTTGACTACAAATCGCGTTGAGACATTTGATGATGCGTTTCAATCGAGAATTCACATCGCATTGAGATATGGTGATCTAAGTCCGAAAGCAAAGAAGAGTGTTTTCAAGATGTTTATTGAGAGAGTTAGGGTTCTGGAAGGTATTGATACAATGCCTTTTACCGAGGAAGATTATAATGCTTTGGCGAGGAATAATTTGAATGGACGACAGGTATGATTTTTTGGTCATTTTTTACATTCTTATTAATTACGCTCCTGGTATTGATTTGAGAATATTACTAACAAATTTCTAGATCAAGAATACAATCCGCACAGCTCAAGCTCTAGCTGTCAATAATAAGGAACCTCTTTCCATGGAACATATCAAACGTGTGTTGGATGTCTCGAATGCCTTTGATAGGGACTTGAAAGGAGGAACAGGATTTGAGGATGCCATGAGGGGGTACTTTTAACAAAAACTCTCTCTATTGCTGGCAATGATTGGAAGGAGAGTGGGTTGGTGGAAAGGAACGGGGTTTCTTTGGGCATAAATAAAAGGAAATTTTCATTGGTCTGTCTTTTTTAATTCTTTAATTTAATATTTTGGGGAGGGATTGCTGGAAATTTGGGAGGGATAATGGAGGGAGCTGATATCCTTGGGTATTGGCAATATTACTCACACTCGTGTGCTTTGGATGGATTAATTTCCTTTGGTTTTTGGGCGGTTCTTCTGGTTAGCGACGAATGAGGTGTATGGATGGAGGAACGGTGAGGATAAGGATGGGGAAATGATATATGTGTTAGGTTACATATGGTAGCAAGCATTCCATATTTCATGATTCAATTGGGGTGAGGATATTGGATAGGACAGGATAGGATAATATGGGTTGGGTTGGGTTGGGTTGGGTTGTGTAGTGAGCGAGAGTTTTTTTTTCCACACATACTCACATATCATAGCAGCTTTAGCGCTTGGCAGATTTATGAATAACAATGCATTGGAATTTTTACATTTATTCCTTGATGGATAGACTGCTTGTCAACAACTTTGATAGTATATCCCCCTAATCCGTACGTCGGCCGTAACAAAACTCGGGGATGTAGTATAGTGGTATTATGTTCGCTTCGCATTCCTTCTTCCTCATGATCCCTTTTCTTAGGATTCAATGAATAGATAAATACATGTAATTGTGAAAGGTCCCCGGTTCGATCCCGGGCATCTCCAATTGTTTTGCTTTTGCGAAAGTTGAATGTTGCGTGAGAGGTTTTATTTAGAATGATGTTGATTGAGGGAGGGAGAGGGAGAGGGTGATGATATTCATGTTTTTATTTACGATGTAGAATTTGGGTTTGGATTTGCGTCTGGTCGTTATTATATTGGTGGGGTAAATAACCCCAATCATCAACCAACACAGTATGAACGAAGTTCTCTCATCCATCCATCCATCCATTTTTAGGTGGAGTGCAAAGGGGGGAAAATACCACACATAGGAAAGAAGGGGGGGAGGGTAAGGAAATAACAAGAGTGGATGGTCGAAGTGGCTCGACTATTTGCTCGAGTGGGTGGAAATGGAGTAAGTAGAGTGGAGAGAAGTGGAGTGAATGGTGGGTGGGTGGGGTATGTGGTGTTCGGGAAGCACGGCGATGATGGAAAATTTAGGATTCGGAACGAAGGGGAGGGAAGAGAGGAGAAGACGGCTAGGGCGGGACCGAGACGGGTGAATGGCTGAGATGGATCTTCTAGGTTATGAGTGTGGTGAGACTGGAAATGGATGGATGGATGATATGTATGGGATTCAAGTTGAGTGAAGAAAATAATAACATAGGGGCGAGGTAGGGTCTCATTTTCATGGCCGGTGACTTATTTCGAAAGGCAAAGAACCAACTGAAATGTATCAATAATAGAGGAGAGTCATTTCATTATAAATTTACATCGCTTGCATACTACATTGCCAGGAATCAAATAGCCAGAATTATAACCAAGTACATACATCCCTTTTGAAATCGTTAAAAATCGCAATCTTGTCTATATTCCTTCCTTCCATCATACGTGTACATAAACACATGCGAAAGGAAGAAGCGGGTATCGAATTGGAATTTAAGGACTCAAAGATTCATTCTAGAATTCATTTTAGGAAATTTTGCGATTTGTAAAAAGGTGGTTTTGCGGACTATTTGATCATAGAGGTTTTGAGAGCGATTTTTTGAGTTTAGTTTCCTGGGTTCTTGGCGACGAATTCAACACCCTTTTGGATGTTCTGCAAGGAATTAAGTTAGTATTGAGTTCAAGGAATATAGAAATAAATTTTCTCAGCATGAGAAAACATACCTTCTTCAAATCGGCCAAGCATGCCTCCAACAACTTCTCCTCAGTAGCATCAATCTTTCCAACCTCCAAAATCTTTTGAACACCATCTGGTCCCAACTCAACCTTGCTGGCGAAGAAATCAACACCTTGGTCCTTGTACAATGGGCTGTCAACGAAAGTTGGCTCAACAACACCAGCCTCTCCTTGGGAAGCCTTCAATAAAGATTCAGCCATACGGGCACCAGCCATAGCCATGGAGAGAGTAGCGGAACCAGCACCATCCTTAGCTTGAACAACTTCATCACCACCGAATTGAACACGCTTGAGAAGGTTCTCGTTACCGACAAGATCTGGGTGGGAAGATTGAGAGAAAAGAGGAACAATGGTAACACCAGAGTGTCCACCAACGACAACAATGTTCTCATCGGCTGGGTCGGACTTCTTGATCTCACTAACGAATCTGCTAGCTCTAACAACATCCAAAGTGGTAACACCGAAGAGTCTCTTTGGGTTGTAAACTCCCTTGGCCTTGAAGATCTCGGCAACAATTGGGACAGTGGAGTTAACTGGGTTGGAAATAACGAGGATGTTTGCATTTGGTGCAGACTCAGCAGCAGCCTTGGCGAGATCGCGAACAATGGATGCGTTAGTGTTAAAAAGGTCATCACGGGTCATACCGGGTTTACGTGGAACACCGGCTGGGATCAAGACAATTTCGGCATCTTTGAGAGCAGCGGCAAGACCAGATGGTGTTGGCTCATATCCGGTAACCTTGGACTTGGTGTTGATGTGGGAAATATCTGCTGCGACACCTATTTATCCAATTGAACATCCTATCAGCATGACTGTACTTCCAATTCCCTTCCTGGCTTAATCTCCTCAACAATATATATTCAAGAAAGTTCGACGAACCTGGACCTCCACGGATATCGTACAAAGCCAAATCGGTAACGCGGGGGTTTAACTTGAGAAGAAGGGACAATGGTTGTCCAATTCCACCAGCAGCACCGAGGACGGCAACCTTGAAGAGCTATATCGAGTACAGAATTAGTTGAGATTCATAAAATGAGGGACGCAAGCAAATAAGTTCAATGAAATATCAGACAGAAAACATCTTACATCTCTAGCAGAAGCAGAGAAAGCTCTGGTTTGGATTGCTCCAGTCAATGCTCTTCTTGCGGCGAACATGATGTGAAATATATTAATATTTGATGGGGGAGTGGAAAGTAGAAAGGAAGAAAGAGTGTTTGTGTGGATTAAATATTTGATGAGGGACAGAAAAGACTTTCGGTGGAGAGGAATCTTTCCTTGTACCACTTACTTCATATAAGCTGTTGTTTGTGTTGACCAAGGTTTCCGGCCTGTTCCCGATCGTTGAAGCTAAACTTAAATAGGGAAGGCCGAATGATTTTGATGTATCACGTGTTGAAAGTGGACCGAGGTCGGCATTTGGAAGGAAGATTTGGGGCTATTTTCGGAAAACGACCAATAATATATATGTGCAAGAGAAGTATCCTTTCAGGAACAGCGAGCTATGAGGCTTTGAAGCATTATCCCAATCATCATTCAACCCAAATGACTCTCTGATAGCCCTCCGGGAGCCACTGCCGTGGAGGCAGACTATTTTCAAAATGGTCGCACATACTGATATTATACAAATGCGTATTATTGAACCTGGATTCAGGACGATAGTTCTGTCATTCTGTGAAGCTCGATGATATTCTGCTACTCGAAAAGTACTCGATATTTAAAGCTGGCCACAGTAAAAGACTGAGCCTTACAAAGTATATAAAGTACAATCTCATCATATCTCCCTTCCTCTATCTAGACACATAACTTCTCATAGTTGAGAACAGGTTTGCCGTGTCTATAACCGGATCAAACTTCCAAGGTGGATGACATGGCATTGTGTTGAATGTTCTTGTTTCATTCAAACTACTCTTTAATAATCATTCCAGCAAGATCTAGGAAATTGACCTGTTGTTCTATTGGCAAGTTTTGGATATTGATCACTTCTGTCCAATGTCCTTCCGCATTCGATGCTTAGCCGAGCCTTCAACCGCTCACCCGAATTGCACCTCCTACTCAGTCACCAGAAATCCGCCCCTTTAACCTGCAATAAGTCTTCACTTTAAGCAAGTGCTTTGATATCAAAATTCAGTGGCCTGATTGGCACGCTTTAATAGTCTTGTCGTTGATCCAATTCTACTTTTGATTCGGATAAATTAGAAGCGTGGGGAAACACGGATGGGGTTGTACAGAAATAGTAATATCTACATCGTGAATATTAGCCTAAATACAAGGTTCTTGACTTCATTGATGTAAAATGTATAACTATATGTATTTGAACTTGGAGACGTGCGAAATTTTTCCTTCTTTTTATGATAGATCGTTCTTGCAGTAGAGAACAAATTTGTTGGCCCTTTTGTCATATTCGTGCAATTTATCAAGCTGCTGCTCTTCTATTGACAACATGTCTAACGGTATCCTTCGTGTAAAAGGCGACCAAATCGTCGACAACTCTGGTAAACCAGTCATCCTTCGTGGGGCGGGCTTAGGGGGATGGATGAACATGGAGAATTTCATTACTGGCTTTCCAGGTCAAGAACATCAGCATCGAGCTGCCATGTTAAATGTTCTCGGCAAGGAGAAATACGAGTTCTTCTTTGATAAATTTCTAGAATATTTCTTCATGGAAGAAGATGCCAAATTCTTTGCTAGTCTGGGTTTGAACTGTCTACGTTTACCATTCAATTATCGACACTTTGAAGATGATATGAATCCTAGGGTTCTGAAACAGAGTGGATTTAAGCATTTGGATCGTGTTGTTGAACTTGTAGGTATATTTTGAATCTCTATGTCTACATATATTAAAATGGATAGTGCGCCAAACATAATATCTACACAATCCTCGATATGCACTCCGTCCCCGGTTCCCAAAACCCAGAATGGCATTCGGACAATCCATCAAACTATGCTGCCTTCTGGGACCACAAAGATCATCAAGACCGTACAATATGGCTGTGGTCACAAATCGCCACCCGCTACTGCGACAACCCATGGGTAGCAGGCTACAACCCCATTAATGAGCCCTGTGATCCCCAGCACCACCGTCTCCCAGAATTCTATACTCGTTTCGAATCAGAGATCCGTCAAATAGACCCCAATCACATTCTCTGGCTAGACGGAAATACTTTCGCCATGGAATGGAAATCCTTCACCACCATCCTTCCCAACTGCGCCTACTCTCTTCATGACTATTCATCTATGGGTTTCCCGACCGGTACTCCCTTTATCAATTCCCCCACCCAGATCGCTCAGCTTGAATCCAGTTTCCTACGTAAGTGCACATTCATGCATAAGCACTCCGTTCCCAGTTGGAATGGCGAATTTGGCCCCGTCTACGCAGATCCATCTCTCGAGCCAAATGCCTCAGAAATAAACGCCCAGCGGTACTCTCTCCTCGGCGCGCAGCTAAGAATCTACGACAAATATCAAATCCCATGGAGTATCTGGCTCTACAAGGATCTTGGACTCCAAGGCATGGTAACCGCATCTCCCACTTCTCAATATAATTCCCTCATATCTTCCTTCGTAGAAAAGAAACGCGCTCTCCAGCTCGATTTATGGGGACCTCCGACTTCGGAATCGTTAAATAAAGTATTAGATCCACTAGTGAAGTGGATAGAGGAAAATGCTCCAAAGGCAAAAGAACAATATCCGACACCATGGAATGTTCACAGACAGCTTTTGAGAGGAGTGGTGCAAACGTATGTTGCGAATAGTTTTGCAGATGGGTTCGCGGAGCTTTTTAGGGGATTGAGCGAGGATGAATTGGATGCTTTGGCTGGTAGTTGGAAGTTTGAGAATTGTGTGCGAAGAGAGGGATTGAATAAGGTGTTGAGTGATTTTGCGGAAGTAAGGAGGAGAATTGAAGGAGAGTGAAGCGGCATCGTAGTATGTTGAAGTCGCTCGTGTAGTAGGTTAGCTTCATATTTATTTTGAATGCTTAATTCCTTCCATGGCACATTGCTTTCGCCAAAAATGAGACTCACTCTTCTAGCATCTGGCTGAATATTTCATGGAAATGGAAATCCTAAGTCTCTAGTTCTCCTGTTGCTGTTTGAATTACAGACAGAGGTGCAAACTGTATTTCTCACATATAAGTGCATGTTCGGAGAGCTTTCTAGCCTTCTCCTCTTCTTTTCCATTCTAGTTCATTCTCCTCTCTACCTCTCTCCTTCTCTCTCATTCTCCCCTTCACCAAAATGTTGGCTAGTAGGCCCGTCTCCTCTGGCTTTCTTCTGTCCGATCCTGAAGAGAGGAAAAGAGAGTGGGCTATGGAATATGAAAGATGTAAGGTATTAGGCCGGTAGAAATACAGAGCGGCGACTTATGACCAGTTTGTGGACAAAGTAAGGCGAAAGCCTCGATTTTTCCCAGAACAGACACCGACAGAAGAGTCAAATTCGATATTAAAATAAGGCTTAGACACAATCAGAGCGACGAGACTGCTTTACTACATGGACAATTGTGGACTTGGCAATGGTACCGTTCACTGTAAGGCTCGAAACAAAATCAGCCATTTTTCAATTTCGCCTTCATGTTTTGGATAAGCATCTATAATACGCTGGGGGTATTTCAATTGTCCCCTAAACCCGCTATCTATATAAAATGCGCTGATCTTTACTGGAGGTCAACAATAAAGAGATAAAGCTACCATCAAACCCAGCCGATGAGGAATCTCAGCTCGCATATCAAAGATTGTATCCTTCAGCTCTTTCTTTTCCTTTACGTGATGACAACACCATCACCACCTCAAAGACAGATCCCCCAACTTCCTCCTTATCTTCTCTATGATTTGTGTCATCATATTCAACATCGTCATGGATATCTTCTTCACCATTCCCATCGCCATCGCCCTCATCATTATTGATTGTCTCACCAAGGAGGGGCTCGAGTCCCTCATCCGTTTCAGAAATTGCCACACCCGTTCCTTCACTACTACTATTCTCGCATTCCTCCCCTCCCACATTATTCTCCATCTCGTCAATCAGGGGCTCGAATCCCTCATCCTTTTCAGCAACACTCACATCCGTTCCTTCACTACTGACCTTCTCATGCTTCTCTCCTCCCTCATCTTTCCTCGTCTCGATACTACTCAATCCATCTCCACTATCCTCCTCGCTGACACTCTCATCATTTGTTGTTTCATTGATCATAGTTGTACCGATTGCCTCCCCTGCCAAAAGATCAATTGCCCCTCCAACATCGCTTTCACTGACCAGCAATGCTAAAAAGGCTTTCTGGGGCAAAACTTTCGTTGCCACAACAACTTGAAACAGGTCATTCTCCGGATCCACCAGCATGTTCCTCATATCTTCGTGTGCGAGAGGATTGTCATCGGACAAAATTTCAGCCGCACGGCCAACATCACCATCAGTAGCGTTCAAAAGATTGACAGCTTCAACACGCGAGGCTCCCAATTTTTGAAGTATACGCATGACTTTTTCGGAAATCGGCTCTCGATACACATATTCCTCGATTTGCTCATGACAATCAGGTGTGGAGCCTGACAGATATTCATAAACATTAGTTGTACCACTTTTAGTAGCTTTATGTTGGGGAGGATCTGGGGCTATATTATTCCTAATCCTTAAGGCGTTTATCTTCTCAGCGATACTGCCCCCATTCACACTCGCGCTACTCCTTGAAGATTCACGACGTGTATCACCTCGAAATGTTTGTCCAGGCTCAGGGGCTGGGAATAAATCTGGAAGTGGAACCAATATTAATGAGGGCCTTCTACGCAGTAGCTGAGAGGCAGAACAAGTTCTTTGGACATGTGTACTAGTCTCACTAGCATTTCTATCACGACTAAAACTCTCACTTGGACCTGCTATGAAAGGCCAATTGTCCAGGACCCCTGCGCTCCTTACCGTAATTCGATCAGAGTTACTACTACTTGAAGATTCTCCACGCGCGTCACGGGCAGAATCTGGTCTTTGCTGTTGGCCTGCCCTTTCATACCAATTGTCAAATATCTGCCGCACGCGGCGTGCCCTTGATAAGTGATGGTTTGCTCGTGTAATCAGGTCTGGAAGGGTGTCGGCATCACGGGGCTTGTTACTTACATCTACAACTTCGCAATTATCCTGTACATATTGGAGTATATCGTTCACTTCGTCGGCGGTGAGATGCGCTTCGAAATTTTCCTTTGAACCAGGGACACCTTGTACGATAGCACTACGCTTGAACCAGATTTCCTCCTTGAGAGTGAGGAACCTCCACAATATACCTAAAAGCTTATTTCTGAAACGCCGTTGCGTCTCAAGTTCTTTCTGTTGCCTTTCAACTCCTTCACTGGGAACCCATTCATGCTCTGAAGGCTCTGGGGACTCCGGAGAATTAGTGTGTCCAGAATCCTCAGCATGTTCAATATGTTCAAAATGTGCTGCATTTTCTCTTTCCTCCGAAGTATCCGAATCAACCTCTCTAACCGATTCAGCGATTTGGGATTCAGGTTCTAAAAGTTTGACGACTTGCCGAGGAGATTCATCTTGTGCAGCTTCATTTTTATCTTGGCTTTGCACATCCCCCACCCCTGAGATGCCACTGTCATCTCGATGATATCTTTGAAGTCCGGTTTCTGGGTGATGCATGGCCGCGCTTGTAGCAGTTGGATCAGATTCCTGTATCATCTCTCCTTCTTCTGATTGGCTTTCAAAAATCCGCGCAAACCATAGTCTGTTCCTACTGAAAAATCCAGTCCCACTTTCTTTCCCACTTCCCCCCCGCAACTGGGTTCTATCTGCCGAGTAAATAACTCTCGTCTTATTGGGCATGGGCTCAAGATATGAACCAGGAAACAATTGTTTTTGAGTAATTCGTTCCAAATTTCTTCTTTTTTGAAGAATTTCCTTAGCTTGAGTTATCAGCCGGTAGCTTGTCTCTGCATTAAGGTTGCTCTCTCCCTGTTGACACGTTTGTTCACATTTGAGCTCGAAACTATCTATCGCTTCCGGTCCTTTTTTCAAGGGTTGTTTTGGGTATTTTTCACAAGAGAACTTATTTTTGATAGATTTTAGAGGGTTTTCGACCATAGCACGCAACTTATCGCGTTTGCGAGTAGTTTCTGGTAATGGTGATCGGGTGTTGACTGAACTACGCATATAATTCATTCCAGGGCCAGTACGCGAACGTGTGGAACCAGCGCTGACATCGAGCTGCTTCATGAAGTCATGATGGTACTCTGATTTGGATTCCGCACTTGAGCTATTGAATCGAATGCCTTGGGCTAAATGTCTGTGATCAAGCTTGACAATCGATTCGGCATGGAACCTATCACCTCGAATACTGTGTTTTAAGTTTGCTAATAACAACGCTAAAAAATTTCTCCTTATCTCACCTCTTCTCTTATTCATCTTGGAGAATATATAATTATCAACTCGACAAATGCCATCCAAATCACTCAGGGACATCAAGTCCACTATTGAATCATACTCAGGGAACGGTTCCACAGAAAATCCAGAACCACCATAACCAAGGTCTATGTCAAGCTGAAAATTATGATGGGAGATTCTTCCGGCTATCCTCTTTAAGCATAGTTTCAAGTCGTTTCTGTCTGGGACATTTCCTCCCCGTAAACGAGTACCGCATTTTGAAATAGATGAAGTTGGTTCTTTGATTTTTGCTGAGGACAGATCACTACAAGAGGTCTCCAAACTTGTCGTGCTATCGAGGCCGGTTAAAGCTAACCGCTCCGAGTTTGCCTCCGATGGTGTGCTTTCTGAAACATAAGAAGTTGCTTCTTGACTGCCCGACCTAGAGCTAACTTCTAGTGTAGGTTTCTCCACCGCAGCAGGCCGTTTGGAAGCTTCATATAGCTCGGTTTGAACCCATGGCCATTCAAAAATTGCACCAGAATTGTCACTCTGCAAATATGAATGTGATATTTCATGTGGTTTAGTAAGTTTTCGTTCCGTTGCAACATTCTCAGCCCATTCGTTGACTACATCAAAACAATATGGAGTTTGTTCTATATATAATGACACGCCGCCATTATCTGAATCACTAGACGAATCGCTGGCATTTTCAGGCTCGTTTTTGCATTCTTTGACCACCTCAAAGCCATCCGAGGTCGGTTTTATATATGACAGCACGCCACCATCATCTGAATAACTAGAAGTATTGGCGGTGCCTGTAGGCTCGTCTTTCGTGGTAGCTATTGTGTGTATAGGCAATTGATAGTTGGAATGGTTAGAATTGGCCTGAATCTGCATCTGCCTCATTTGGTGATACTGCATCGTTTCGTAATCAGTTGTTTGCTGACTCTTGGAAATCGCTCGCATTATTTGAGGCTTCAATGGTTGCTGTATCTGCTGCTGAGATTGTTTATTGAGCTCATTAGATAATTCAGTAAAAACTGATTGGATATCAGACTCTGCTCCAGAGTCATCGCTTGATATCGAATCTGGACGGGATTTTTGAGCAGATGTTGAGGTTTGATGATAGTCTTTGCCTAGCTTAATACCACTCAATCGAAGACCGATCGCAGTGAATCGGGTGATTTCTGCATCAGCTTTGCTCCAAGGAATGGCATTTGCATTTGAAGTTGCTGTGGGGTTGACGTGTTGAGTTAAATACCTATTGGATATGCGAGGGCGAGGGATGTAATGAAGTAGTTCATGCTATCAATACAGTGTCAGTAAGGTATTCTACACGACGGGTTACTCGATCAGATTTAACTTCAGCTGGGATCAAATCTGAACCAAAGGAAAAACTTGCATTAACCAATCCATGAACATGAGAGCTACTATCTGGGATAAATCGCGAAGTACCCACGGAAACGGGACAACCTTCGATATGCCCCAGATTACAGGCAAAATCTCTCAAAATTTCCTTTAGTGTTTCATCGATTAATGGTATATATTCCGCCCCTTCAAAATTTAGCTCGACGTTGATGAATTTCCAAGGATGAAGTTTGTGCTTTCTTGGCACTATTCTGAGGGTGTCGGATATGGATTGCTTGAACCTTGCATTAGAGAGCTTATTATGGTTTATCGTCTTCCTTAAATCGTGAATCGATTTGAAGAGCGACAGAGAGTCAAATGTTAGGTGAATGGTGATTTCTGATAATCTTGGATTCGTTAACAGAGCACAAATGGATGGTAGGGCTGGGTTGGATAGAAGAGGCATGTTGACTGAATATTCTTTTCTTTGCTAAAATGGTTTTGTGATAAGGACAGTAATAATAGAGTAAAGTAGCAATATATGCAAAGTATACAAATGGTGGTGATTTTTAATGAGAGTAATGATTCCTTTAGTAATGAAGGTAATGAATGCAAGGGAAGAAATTTGTTTGAGCTTGAAGATATTAGCACAACAAACCCACCTCCTCTTTACCATTGGTTCTTGCCTTGGTTGTCGCTCGGGATAGGGGCGAGTACCTAAAAGAAGTCATACCATCGCTCCTTCTTCATTGAGACATATTCTCAACGGACGCATACCAGAATGTAACATCAAGAAGAACGCTGTGAAAGATCTGTTAAGTGGTTAGAGAATTTTACGGTTGTCATCAATTCAAAGGTGCAGATGCGGAGTAATGGAGGTATCCATATACTCGGCCTACCTTCAAAAATCCTCAAGGTGACTTGGGCTTAGAATATGTATTTCGAGTAGACTCTCCCTTCCTGGTCTACATATTGGATCACAGAATCACATCACAAATATCAAAGGACTTGCAAATGCTTGAGAGCCTACGAGACAATCACTCGTGCCGAGGTTTTTGACCGAAGTCTTTTATACAGTATAGTGGTCTCTATACTGGGCCAAATCATATAGTTACATACCGTTTGTGGCAACCTTATATGGTAATATAAGAGTATGAGAGTGCTTGTATAATACAAATTGGGACTATGAGTCCTTGCATGCTTAGTGGAAAATCGCAAGGTGTTTCCCCTTTGTATCCGTACTCCGAGGCACAAGAAATCAGGGCTCTGAAACAATATGTGCAGTGCACACCCCTCAATATTGATTTTGTGCCTCATACACTAGCTCGAAGCCAGCAAACGTTATCATACCCAGATAACTTTTGGTAAATACCCATCATAATGGCCGTTCGAAGCAACAATCCCCAAAATTTGTCTTTGAACCCGTGTTGGCTGAGTCCCAGTCATCGCATCCCGATGTTAGCTATTTTATTTACTCAGATATCCTTAAATGAAACCAGAACAAAAAGCAAAAAGCAAAAAGCCGTCTTGGAACACCGTTGTAATGAAAGTTTTGTCAACTCCGTGGACACCGCCCTAGTAGTACGAAAAAGAAGCGAATATTTTACAAGATCAGAATGTAGATAGCATTTTACTGAGCAGAAAGGCCAAAATTGATAGGTGCTTAGGCGGAAGGTAGTGCAGAAGCTTCTGTTGAAGTGGTTTCGTTTAAGGCAGCTTCTGTTGAGGTAACGTCGGTAGCAGGTGGAGCATCGACATCCATTTCAGAGTATTCGAATCCAGGGGCTGCTTGATACCTTTCAGACTCCTCGTTGTTATTGGTCTCGTCATCCGCGAGCTGCTCACTTTTAACAGGAATTGCTTCCGCCGCATCAGCTCTTTCGGCACCAACATTGTATTCATCATGATCAGCTGCATTGCCTTCGGCAAATTCACCGCCCTTGTCACCATCTGATTCTTCGGCTTTGACATCCTTTATGGTCTTATCCTCTTTCAAGGATTCACTCCCCTCGGCTTCTTCATCCTTCACGCTATTAAGAGCCTTCTCCGCTGCATCTTTTTCGTAGTTCTCCAATTCACGAGCAACTTGCAATCTCATATGACGTTGCCATTTAGGCGCTACCTCACCACTGACTTGAGCACCGTTGAGGACTTGCAAGTAATCTCTGCGCATAAGCAAATAAACTTCGTCGGTCTTGTTGTTCATACTCTCTTCAACTTGTCGACACATCTTATTGAGACTTGTTTTGACTTCATCGCAGCTTTCTTTGAACATAGAGTTGCGTTTCTGATCTATATGAGTACGCATATGGTCTTTCATGCGCATATACATGCCAGCTCCTTCGACTAATATTAGCACCAAAATGGATGGAAAGGCAAGATTCAACATACCGCTTTCACTAGCACAGTATTGATAAGAAGATGCCAAGTTCCTAGCTATTACAGGCACGAATTCTCGATTAGCATCACGTTGAAAATTGTTAATAGCTTCGACCATCTCCGTGGTTAATATCGAGAAAGTTGCTTCGTAAGTTCGGAGTTGTTGAGATAGCATTGACAAGCGAGCAAATCCAGAGCCATTTTTGCGGCTTCTGCTTTCAACTTCCTGATGAAATTTCTTCAGGATCAGATTGGCATTTGTAGTGAAACTGCGCAGCACAGAAGGAAGTCTCCGGGAAAAACTCTTCTCCCAATGGCTGGCAAGGTGTTTCATAATTGGCTCTGTCAAGTCGCCATTAAAATCATATGTACCTTTAGCCGTCAATTTTGCATTATTAAATTTTTTACAAGATAGAGTCTTACCATTCTTGTTCCCATAAACGCCATCTCTACGGGTAACAGCTGGTGTCGTTAGCGTGGTAATAATATTCATCCGAAGAGAACTTACCTTTATATGTCTGAAAATGCAAGCCTCCGGCTGCACGATCGATCTTATTAACGGGGGAGGCCCATTTTGCAACAATTCCAGGCGCCTGGTCCGTAGCCAAAGGGATTACTTCGCTGAACTTCTCGAAAATATTCTCGGTCAGGGCATCTTTCATTTCGACAACACATTTTCCTACGGCCTTATCGAGACTTTCCTCTAACTCTTTTACCTATTTCTGAAGCCAGCGTGCCTCCGCTGCCTTTTGTGAATCTGAAAGGTTGACATTGGTTCCATCACTGTTCGACCATAAGGATAAGGACAACACAAGCTGAAGAAGGGAATTGAGAAATCGGCGGCAAGCAGCACTTCGACCAGCTTCCGTGAGTTGCTTGCAATGCGCTTGAAGTTGTGGGATCTAAATAACCAATTATTAGTTGTTCATAAATCTGAGTGCTGCCAAGTCCAAGTACCTCAGTTTCCTGGACATTACGAAAGCCCGGGATTTTAGCATCCTTCTTCAATCTTCCATTCAACTGTTGATAGGCTCTGCTGCTAACGCAAAATACGGGAAGACTTCGAGCCACGGCGTCATAATCTCTAATATCTTCATCCGGGTTAAAATTTTCAGCATCTTCTTCTTCAGCGTTCTCCATGTCGAGTTCCTTGATACCAGTCGTAAAATCTTGCTGAATAGCGGTCTTTGAATAATTGTTGCGGCCATTGATACAGATAGCTCTCATTCTGGTGTCGATTTCTTTTCTTTCCATATGGAAGCCCTTGACTTCATTCTTAACATCTTTAATCGCAAGTTCAATTGCAACCTTTTCCTTACGGGCTTTCTTTTTGGTGTCCTTGAGCTCGTCAATCTTTTGTTCAATGTCTTCGATTGTCAGAGGTTCGCCTCTGTCGAGGTCTTCTTCCTCAACCTCCGCCTCATCATCAAAATCCTCGTCTTTGTCATGCTCCTGATCCTCATCGTCATCGTCATCTTTGTATTCGGATCTCTTCGCCTTCTTCCGAGACTTCTTTGGTGAAGGAGATCGCTTTCGCTTGGGAGATTGCTCAACTTTAGCTTTGGGGGCGTAAACGGTTATACCCGCATCTAAATCTCGCCTCAGATCATCCCAAACATCTAAGCTCTCGTCTGCATCGTGGTAGATATCACCATACACGGCTATGCTCTCTTGTAAGTATGCAATTTTCGCGTTGAGTTCATCAAGTTGTTTATCGATTTGGTCAATCTTTACATAATCTTCTGTCATAACATTCTCAAGACCCAAAGAATCTGAAGCTTCGAGAACAGAAATATCATCAGTCTTGGAGCATATAAAGGTAATCCTCGAAAATTTCTATTTATCGATTAGCATCTGCGATTCGGGAATTTGTCATGTTGGCTTACTCCATCATACTTGAGCTGGCGTTTGAATGATTCTCCCAAGAGAGACTTCGCAGCTTTATCATCGACTGCTCGATTAATAGGCGCACAAACCCATAGACCTAGTGTCTTATTAGATAAGGTTCCCAAACAAATCCAGGGAATTGGGATAATACCGGTGCATTGTTTCATGTAGCCAGCTGCCACGGCGGCGCGAGCTGCATTCGAGTCGTGAACACCAGGTAGGTCGACAATAACAGCTCCACTACAACGAATAAGCTTCATGATAGGACACATAGTTGAGGTTCAAAGACTCACGTAGAGAGAGCATCGGCTTTCACAAAGATCCTCACAACTTTGAT
Organism: Sclerotinia spermophila; assembly: GCA_038090695.1. Classification (NCBI taxonomy): domain Eukaryota; kingdom Fungi; phylum Ascomycota; class Leotiomycetes; order Helotiales; family Sclerotiniaceae; genus Sclerotinia; species Sclerotinia spermophila. Next base: position 23,463 of record JBBMOJ010000206.1, on the reverse strand, counting down.
CAAGGGCCAAAATTCCATGGTCTTCTTCTCTTTATTCTTCTCGTTACTTTTACCTTTCTCTTTGGTAGACTTTTCTTTGCTGTCAACGTAACGTTGAAGTTCTTTATAGAAAAATTCTGGAGAGGACTTCTCTATGTTCCTAGTAGTTCCGAGAACTTTGCGAACATCCAATTCGGCTAAAAGCTCCTCTACGGTGGATTTTGCTAGCATTTCATGCGTTCTGTTGGGGTAGACTAATGAACAGCTTTAGAAAGTATACTTTACAATACGGAATGTTTTACTTGCCAGCCTTGATCTTAGCATATGCAATCCCAGCTTCGGTTTCTGCATTGGAACAATCTCGTGATACCTGATAAAAAGTTAGGGACTTTATTTGATGGGAGTTGGCTGTTTCCTTACATTGCCAGAAGCATCTATTAACTCGTTAAGAGAAATTTGAAGGTCCTTCTCCCAGTCAGATTCTTTGATGAACTCGATCTCTGCTCTATACTTCTTGTTCGGGTCATTGCTAGAGTTCCATGAAATTTCTGTAACAACAGCGGTACAAGCGCGCATACTAAAAATCATAAGCATGCCAATCCCTAGACGAAACAGAAAACATACCAGTTGGTAGGCACTAAGCGTTCTTCATCAAGCATGGCATTGATTACACTACTCTTGCCTGCACCTGTGTTTCCAACAACCCCGATAATCGTGGGAGTATCAATTCCTTGAGCTTGTAAAGTTTCTGCGGAAAACTTAGTATGATCGAAGACCATACAGTAGTACCACTTACCAATTTGCTGCAGCCAGTGGCTTGTGTCTTGGTTCCCTTGAGCTTCTGGTACTTGAAAATGTTTTTTCAAACCATTGAGAAAATCTTTTGTCTTCTTTACTTCTTCTTCCAATACTTCTGGTGAACTATCATCCATAAGTTTCTGAAGTCTAAGCTTTGCGAGTTCGACAGTTTCTGGTTTTGGTTCTGGACTTCCATTTTCATCCTCTGTCGCTAAGTGGTCGTCTGTGGACTGCACCACGGTTTCATCCCCGACCACAGAGGCTTGAGTGCCATTGGCTGAGGCACTGTGGCTTCTTGGAAGTGGCTTCATATCAACGGCATGTTCAGGCGAGAGCGGGCCATGATTCGATATGGGAAGAGTCGGCATCTGGGCATCCTTTGTTGAATAATACTTGCGAGTTTGAGCTGGCATTTTATCCCAGGTTCTGCGCAGGGAAGACTCGATTTCAGCTACTTTACTATTAGCATGAGTGGGTATGAAACTGCTGATTAAGAGTAGACATTACCAGGTGTTGCGTTTGAGCTTGCATAGTTTCCACGATGAATTTCAGCAAAGGATTGAAACCCTAAAGGGTGATCCGGTGTGGAAGACTTGCCTGGCGAGGGTGTATTGTAGGTATTTTCCAGAGCTTTCGCTTCCCAGAAATCGCGCGATGCATGTGACAAAACAGTCCATGATCGTTTCAAAGCACTCTCAATTGCAGCTGTTCTGGTTCAGCCTAGGAATATACAGATTTGGCCAGACAATGACCTACCAGGTGTACTTTTGGATTCCCAATAGTTTCCACGATGAACGTCAGCAAACAATTCATAGCCAGAAGTAGGTTCTGAAGCAGAAATGCTTAGTTGAGCTGATCCTGACCCCAAAAGGCCAGGGGTTATCAATTTTTCGACTTCAGGCAACGAGCGAGAAATGACAGGCGTTTGGAAGGGGCTAGGAGAGACAGCTGAGACGACTGGTTCTGCCTTCACTGTAGCCGGCGTTGATTCAGAATCTTCTTTGAAATTTGTTGATGTTTCAAATACGGAATTCAAGCGGTTCTGTGTTGCATGATCAATTGATTGCAATGGCGTTTGTCTGATGTCTGAAACATCGTCTCCAGAGATAGTCTTTTTACCCCAAAAGAGGATAACATCGTCATTAAAATGATTGATCTGCTGCATGTGGCTTGTCAACGATACCATGTGATCTCCCTGGTGAAGTAAAATCATAACTCCGCATTTTTTGTGAAATGCTTTCTGTACTTTCGCAACAGTGTGTTTGCCTTTAACCTTGAACCAATGTAAATTTTCCGAACCCCAATTTGAGATATTCTTATCGGGCTCAAGTACTGAGTACAAATGAATCAATCAGCAACGTAGACATTTGGCAAACAACAATATAGGTAGCCACCTACCAGCTGCCTAATATTCGCCCGACTCTCTTCCAACGTTAGGTGCTACTGACAAAGCTTTGTGATGGAAGGCGCGATGTAAGGCGAGCTCATCCTCCTTCATTGTGAGGAGGTTTGATGGCGAGTTAGTGTGTTTTAGTGCCTGTGATTGATAGGAATATCTTATGTTGCGGGGTAGCTGGGATTGGGGTAGGTTGAGAAGGAGGGATCAACTGATGCAAGACACAAATCAACCTTTAACATCAACGTGAATAACAATCCGTAAACAATAAAATCTAAGAGTGGTAATACGTATGCACTTGAAGATGGGGTAGAAATTGATGAGATATTCAAGAGAAAAGGGTTCAGTATGAATTTTGTAAGGTGTCCTGTCGAGAGGTTGGAAGATGTGCACACATACTTACAAATAATGCGTTTCTCTTTGATAACCTTTACGCGACGTGCAACGCGTAAGATGAGGGGTATACAACTGACCAGGATTATTGATTGCGCGGTCACGTGATATCAACAACAATAACCTGCATTTGTCATTCTTCAGTCATTCTTTTTGCCATTGTCTTCCCGCATTTAGTAGCTTCTGAACCTCTTTTTTTGTAACAGCACGAGTATACACCCTCATTTTGATCGCAAATAGTTGTTTTTCTAAGAAAATGAAATTATATTCATGATCTGACGAGGCTTTCAAACTGAAAACATTCGCATAACTATAAATACGATTTTAGCTCAACATCACATTGTTAAATTCAAACCCGCAAATACTGCTCTTTATAACTCAAAATGTAAGAGAATTCCATCTTATCACGGGAGCTCATTATCTCAAGACTCACTAAAGTATTAAGCATCGTAATCAGCGCCGATGGCTGGCTTGCTAGGAAAATTGAGCATTCAGTGTTTCTCTGAGGGATGAACAACAGTGAGTTCTCGTGGAGTCCTTCGGGCTGATAATACTTGATAGTCTAGACTTGAATCCGACACCGATACTTGAATATCTATATTCGATTCAAGCATGATGATTGACAATTCATCCTTAATCAAACATTGATACTTGACTATTTGAACTCAAGGCGAACTTTGTACTCAAAAGAGTTGTCGCGAGATTGTTATAGAAACTTTGATATCTAAAATTACTACATCATGACTAGATTAGGCCAAGCTATTGGTGTCTAACAGTGAACCTTCAAAATACCTGCTAACGCTCTCTCAACCTGAGTTTCCCATCATCACCACTGCAAGCTCTCAGCTCCTCAATCGACCTAGAGACTGCAGACCACTTAATATTAACGAGAGAGTGTGTTTTTGCAATGCCGATCAATATCTCCAGACGCAGGTGACTTTAGATCACATAACACTGCTCCAGATCCCCAGCAACGCAATTGTGTCTTCTCCGATCGCTAATGTTCTCCTTAGCCAGTGACTCAAACCCATCTCTATCATGGCAGCCCACGTATGCAAATCCTGTGATTCGCTTAGATTCCCTCTCGCCTTCTATTTTTTTCTCAAGTTCTAGTTCCTTGAAATTCGTGTCTCTGAGTATTGCTGCCCTACCCATTCCCGCTATAACGGCAATTGTATCACCATCTCGAATCATGGGTGTAGCCACACCTGCAAACCCTTTATCTGTAACAAAGAACTTACGTCCTCGAACGATAGGCAAAATAGCATCTTGAAACATCTTCTGTGCCTCGCCATCCTGCTCCGGAATATGCTCCATCAGCACTTCAAAGGTTCTTGAGTATGTTACGATCAATTCATAATCAGTATTGCGAATGCCAATAAGTGTGCGCCAAAGGGGTTCACTTCTAGGTGCCTCCGCGATGAGCAGGGCTTCAATCTCCTTGAACCGCGAGATATAGTAGCCGCGATCTCCATCGATAAAAGAAACAATATGTGTAACGCGGCCAAAGCTGGCCATGAGCGCGCAAAGTGTAGTTTTATCGGAGGAGATCGTAGCTCTGGCACCTTCAGACCAATCCCAATCGTGATTCGCACAACTTCCACGAAGAAAAACTGGATTATGTTCGTCGTTAAAATCAGCCGAAATGGTGAAATCTGGAACCCATGAGGGAAGTGGTGCCTTGAATTGACGTGTTCGCCAAAGAAGACCAAGCAGAGCTAAACCCTTTGGCTCGTGCTCTATGATGTAAGTCATCGTCGGTACGAATGTCCATTCTGGCTGCTTGTGGTAGTCAATGGGGATCGTAGCCCTGGCCTCATTACTAAGTAAGCCGAGAATACCATATATTTTATCGCGTGGGTCGGTGGAGCGCAGATTCATTGTACCCTTCAAGACAGTTTCAAGGGTTAGTGGCTCTTTGCGTATGTGAATAGTACCACGAGAGTGCATAAGAAAGCCGTGATAGGTGATCGGAACGCGTTTCATGAGCTCCATTCTTCTCCAAAACAATTTAGCTTCGATAGAATCGTATTGAGAATGCCTCATCACGGTATACCTGGCTCTCCATAGAAGCGAGTTGCGCTGGATGTCTTCGGCTAGTTCTTGTACAGTATAGTACGGTAAGTCATGCAAGAAATTTTCACCAAAAGCGCTCCTTAGCCCTGTGATTATACCTTCTAGAGAAGTCTGTTCTGTGCCCACTGGTCTTGTATGAACATTCCGAACCCACTCAGGTCGAAAGGTCTCTACCACTGCATCATGATACGCTCTCTTATATCTCTCCTCCATGATATTTCTATCGTCTGAGAAATGTGCCCATGCTGTGATAAATGGTAACCATCTAGGATGAATGTCAGCAGTAGCTCCACTAGTATTCACAATTCGATCAAAATCTGTGGGTATATAACATGTGTCAAGCAACTACTCTAAATTGTAGATCTTTATGAGCATGAAGACAGTCCATACATGTTTTGAGGATAAGAGATCGCCATGTACTTACTCGACCCAGACATTTCCGCATCCAAATAGAGGATTTTTCATTCTCCCATCTACGACGCTATGCTTTGCCATGACAAATTCCTGCACCGTCCAAATCCGTGTAAACCACGGCCGAAACAGAATTTCCATAAATTGGGTTTGAAAATCATACGTTTGCCAATATGCCTTGTCAAACCTTTCCACACTCCGCATCGCTTCTTCACTGCCCTCTGACTCCGGTCCGAGCCATATGACCACCGTGATTGCCTCGCAGTAGACCCGCCTCATTAGCGCTACCTGCGATGCGCGTTCATCAAGATCATCCTGATTGATACATAAAGCATCCACCCATAGAATACGAGGTACAGTAGGAAGACGAAGGTTGCGCAGAGCATTGTCGAGATTTGGTCCGATAGCAACCATGCGGTCGCTTAAGTTCATAGTTTTCGGTGGTATGGTAGAGCCCCACACATATGAGAGAGCTTCATAATCTGGACTCGATTCCAAAGAAACGACATCAAGATGACTCTCCAGAGGTTCATCGAAGTTGATAGCTGGTTGAAGGACCAAACGCCGGATCTGGCACAGATCTGAAATGAGGGGTGTATATAGCAGAGTCATGATGAATAGCTTACTTTGAGCGCAAAATTAGTATTGCGATCCTCTAGATATTTATTCAACTGGGCTAAAAGCAAAGTGACACTCAGTGGCTTCGCGTCCAACAGCGGTGTGTCACGTTTGGCATCTATTTCAGCGTGGCGTTTAATGGGAGCCAATGATAACTTACATGTAATCGTTTGGCGTCACATTTTTGTCACCCTACTACACTACAGGTTGCAGCATCGTTTAGGGTTCATAATGGCTGAAGCACATCCTACATTTCGTAAATCAGCTTTTATCCCGCTTCCAAAATTAGCAGAATCGTGAATCACAATTTGGTGCTGTTCTTACGTAATTAAGGTTACTTCACAATTTTATCGCAAAGATCGGAAAATAAATTACATATTATCCAGGTCAACCTGACGTTGTTTTGTTCGTATGTTTCTATACTCTTCAAACTCTGTGGTCTCTGTCTGCCATCATTGGAGCCCAGCGCCTAGCTACCCAATAGTTGGACATTCGTCATCGACAAGCCACTATATTGTATACTCCCTTCAAGTAATATATATATTGACAACGTATCTTTTCCACCAACTGTTTCTTTTTACTTGAACTCAAACCTTGCTCTGAATCTTTTCAAGTCAAGACATCATCTCCCTATAAATATTCTTGGCCAGACAACGGGAAGGACAGAAAATCTCATCTGTCTAATTGTTTTTCCCGAACCAAAACTCCGTTCCCCAGTAGGTCTTCGTTGGACTCAAACAGCGGTAACGACAACTTTACGCGATTGTACCATTTCTTTCTGATCAATAGCCGTTTCTCTTCCTGCTTCTTCGATTCCGTTGATCATACTGGAGCTTGGAGTTACTGCTGAGTTCAATTGTTCTTCTCGTGTTGGCGCATTTCCCTCCCGTACAACGACCGGCTCCAGTAAGACCATCGATGAAACGTTTTCCTTAAAAACTCCAACTCCCTTCTCGGTTAATGCTTTGTCCTTGTTCTTGTATTCTCCCAATTCCAGAAAATCGTCTATCCAGCAATTGTCCTTGTAAGCATCGATCTTATTTCGATCGGGTAATGGTAAAGACATTCTCTACCGGTACCATTCTGGGCCCTGCAGCGTGGACTCCCTATCAAGCATGGATTTCATCATTTAACATTTGCTTCTCGCATGCTAACGTCTATCCACGTCGACTGAGTCTGATCTTGTGTCTTGGCCTGGGAGATCTTTCTCCTGAGAAGCATTCTCCCGTTAATCACCCTTTCTTTGCTTTGAACTACCCTTCCCTTCCTTCAGGAACGTCAGAGATGAGATATCATCTGTCTTTGAAGTTCTGAGACATCGCTGTAAGAACTGTATGGCAGTCTCCTGCGCTTTCTGTAAAGGATCCATCCCTACGAAAATGTTGTGAAGAGCATTTTTTGTAAGCGTCCTAAAAAGTGTCCTTATATGTCTATGAAGTCTGAATAGGGCCGTCTTCATAAAGCCGTTCCAGCAAAGGTCTCTGTATTTCCCGAATAATTTCAATGGCAAGCTCGAAGGGTTATAAAACGCCACCATGTAAGAACCATTCTCCCTAAATGTGTGCGGGTAGACAGTCCAACTTATCTTGATCGGATAAAGATAACGACAACCCTGAATGACGAAGCTCTGGATCATCGGAATCTGTTTGTTTTTTTACATTGCGGTATGCATGTCTCACTACTCTTTGTACTTCTATTCTTTTGCGTGTGTCTGATAGGGGTTTCGGGGTCTTGTATGTCTGAATTGATAACTTTTTCACTTGGGGCTTAACACCCTAAACAAAAGAAAGTTTTATATTACTGATAGAATGAAACATAGAATTATAAATTACGGAAGATCGAGAACTAGAATTGAATTAATAAATATAAGAGTCAGAAGTAAATCCTGAGTTAATAAGAAGTACAGACGTACAATTCTTAATAGAGGTTATAAGAAATTGATATAGTATTTTATAATTAAATTTGTATTGGTCGGTTACTTAGATTATGCTAGGGCTTGCTTGAGCTTACTTAGATAAAAAGTTGTATGTTAGTATAGGCTCTTGACTGATTTTTATACACTGTAGGGGAAGCTACTAGAATAAACGAAGAGCTCTATCAAATTCAGTAGTAATAGTAACATGAATATAAACCAAGGAATGTAAAAGATAATTCAGTTGAATGTACCGCCGGCGTCTTTCATATTTCCATTGACTTGAATGATTGAAAGCTGCAAAGGATGAACAACGTATTCACTATCACGTGACTATATATTTGAATTCTTGTAATGTTTCGCTTATCAAAAGCGGATCAGCCCAAACTCAGGGGAAATGCAGATAAGCTGAGCTCTCTCCCTTCGACGATCAATTCATCAATTTTATACATCATTGCCCAGTGTGGGAAGCCTTATTCTCAGCTTATAGTGTTTGTGATTGCATCCATGTTCAACAAAGCTGCTCTACTGGAAAAGGAAAGAACAGTTCCGATCTCAACCCGACTCGTGATTTCCTTAAACTTTAAAATGACATCACAGCTTAATAGAAAAGATGTGCAAAGCGGGGTAACTATCATCGTACAGAACTTTAACTGCCGTTGATCAGCATGGAAACTTTGCTCGAGAGAACGTTACGGATTAGCTATGGACGTAAGGTAGTGCAATAAAGACGTTGGCCAAGATGGGCACAATACAGGTATTTGGATCTTTGGTTCTCTAGTGCTCTGAATATAAAAACTCCCCCATGTCCACTGTTCTATACCGACTATGTTTTGAAGAACATATCAATTGATGCTCGAGAAAACCAATTACTTTCTACAACTACCAAGAAGAAACTGAATGGGAATCCACCAGCTTTGAAATCGCACAAACGTAATGGCTGATACTCAAATTGGTACCAACGGCCACGCAGGTACACCTTATGAGGATGGAATAAGTAGTGGGTTTTCCAGATTTTCCTGCTACTTCTAATATTGATATCGAGATATAGACGGCAGTCCTCGATTAACAATAGAAAAAAGTCGTCAAGAGCAACGAAATACAGATGGGACATTGCTATATGACTGGGATGGAGAGAATGATCCGAGAAATCCGTAAATAGGCCTCCATACTCCTGATGTAGCGCAAAGAAAAATGCTGAGTAGCACAGATTTAATTGGTCTACATTACTCAAATGGAGACTAACTATAGCTGTCCTTATTGTGTAAGCAACCATTGAACAATTGATGGTTTCCCTAACAGGTTCTTTGCAGGTCCATTCTGTTCGGCCTCCCGGCAGGCGCATACGGTGCGGGAAACGATGAGATGAGTACTCTATTCAACGTTAGCAACTCCGGCTTTCCCTACCTATTCTTCGCTACAACTTCCTGGAACATTGGGGCAGCAATAGTTCCCTTACTGTTTGTTCCATTAACGGAGACTTCAGGTCGTATGCCTGGATATTTTGGCGCATATATCGTTTTCCTCATCTTTTTAATACCATGTGCAGTAGCAGAGAACTTCGAAACTATGGTTGTGTGTCGCTTTTTCGGAGGAGGGGCTTCTTCAGTGGCTATTAATATTGTTGGCGGTACTATATCGGACGTCTGGAAAGGTCCACAACAACGAAGTTTGCCATTGTCTTTATTTGGAACAACAAGTGTCATCGGAATTGCGCTAGGTCCTTTTATTGGTGGTGCTATAACTTCCACATATCTATCTTTTCGATGGATATACTGGGTTCTACTCATAATCACCGGTGGCCTTCTACCCGTTTTCTGGTTTCTCCTGGTGGAAACTCGAGGGGATATAATTCTAGCCAGGGAAGCTAAGAAATGGCGCAAATGCAATCCAGACCAAGAGCCACACTTTGCAGAAGCTGAGATTGATATGCCATCAGTAGCTACTCGGCTTAAGGTCTCCTTTAAACGTCCAGTCAAGATGCTTTGCACAGAATGGGTCGTATTTTCGCAAACTCTTTGGGTATCATTCGCCTGGGGTCTTCTTTTCCTCTTCCAATCCTCCGTTACCCAAACTTTTTCCACGAACTACAACTACAACACCTTTCAGACCTCCCTCATTCAACTCGCTCTTAGCGTTGGTGCCATAATCGCCACCTTTGTGAATCCGATTCAAGACCACCTATATCTGCAATCCGCGAAACGTTCCAAGACAGGAACACCCATTCCAGAAGCCCGTCTATATTCCTCCATTCCCGGCTCTCTCCTGTTCACAGCGGGTCTCCTCTGGTACGGATGGTCCTCCTATCCTTCTCTCCCCTGGATTGTCCCCACACTCGGCATTGGCTGTGTCGGCTTTGGAATCTACTCCATATACCTAGCCGTAGTGAATTACCTGACCGATTCCTACGAAAAGTACAACGCATCCGCGCTCTCTGCAGCGTCTTTAGGGAGAAATACGTTTGGGGCTTTCTTACCACTAGCAAGTCCAGCACTCTACACAAATCTAGGATTTCAATGGGGGAGCTCTTTACTAGGATTCGTGGCATTGTTGTTGAGTCTGGCCCCGGTGTTGTTGTTGGTTAAGGGAGAGGAGATTAGAAAGAGAAGCCCTTTTATGAAAGAGGCAACTTTTGCGAGAGAGGCACCCCGAACCACAGAAGACAGTGCGTAGGGGGGCATTTGAATCTACGGGAAAAGAGGATATTAGTAGAGGATTTGTATTTTGATGTAGGGCGTTACCGTCTTTGTGGGAGGGAAGTAGATTGACCTATGGATGTTTTTTGAGCAAGTACTTTCGAATTTCTTACTATTTCCAAATTGCATAGCGCATGGCTTTTGCATTGTACAATAAATACATGCTTCCTATATACCATGTTTAAGAAGTATAAAGTATCAATATTAAAGCAGCCTCTCGTTTCTTTTCAGATACCAACGCAAGCAAGCATAGTGGGCGAAAAGATCTCGGAGGTGATGGTGAAGTGCGCTGTCGCAAGAGTGGCAGAGTTCGCAATTCTTCAGAATTTAAAATCAATCAATTATAAGGTTAATTAATTATTTCACAACGCTTCTGTTCTTCAGATGTGCAACAAAACTTTTTGCATTCGGAGAAGTCCGATCGCTTCACAAATGAAGTAGTCTTGAAATGAAGTATTTAGATTCTTCATGATTCACCTTTCACTTGGTAAAGGCACATCCAGTGCAAAAAGTCAAGGATAGTTATTTCGATGGACTGATTGCGCATCATGCTGTCTCTCAAAGCTAGGAAATTTTTCATGATACGTAACTTGCTCTGTAATAAATAATTCATCTACAGTATCTCTTGCACTTCTCGATTGGTAGATTCTTTGTCCCCTCGCATAATGACTCCAATTGCCTACTTTCCAGCATCCTCCTTCAAGCTGACAATACGATTCAATATGATCTTATCATCCGTTGAATCCGAATCCATTGCCTAGAGGTGGTCAGAAAATCACAAAATATAAAGATCCAGGAAATGACTCACCATATATGCTACACGCATGGCCTGGAATCTGACAGATTCAGGGCCTCCCTTTCCGAGCTCTGATTCTCCAGCAGCTTCTGGCCATGGAGCTCGTTTTCGCACCTCATCGAATCCAGACTCAATAACAGCATTAGGCCAAATTTCTTCACTATCAGGGTTGATGTCATTCAAGAAACCACCTTCAGCGTCATCTGGCTTTTCGCTCTTAAAGAGAGAGTTGAATATCCTGACTTCGACGTTCTTTGATCCCTCTGCAACCCAATGAATATATGTCTTTGGCTTCTTGCCCTCCTTATCGTAGACGGCTCGAATCTCTTTAACCTTGTCTCCATCTTTAGTGAACGAGACTGCCTTGATTGGGTAAGGGATGTGCAGTAGACCGACGTATTTTCCAGGAGCGAGACGGAAGTAATCTTTGCTATCAACTTCTCTGAAATCACTTCGCTCAATGTAAACAGTTTTGGTCAACTTGACTTTATGGCTTCCCATCGCAGGCACTTTGGGTGAAAATGGAATGTCAAGTTCCAGCTCTTCGGCATCTTCAATGACGACAGGTACAGGGTCCAGAACTAACATAAGTCTAGGAACTGTGAGCTCCAAGTATTTACGAACGGTTTGATCGAAACGAGCGAGTTGAATATTAGTAGGAGCAGTTGTTACTCCTAGTTCGTTAATAAACTCAAGGATGGCTCCAGGAGGGACACCGCGTCTTTTGATTCCAATCAATGTGTACAGTCTTGGATCGTCCCATCCCCTAACATAGTTATCGTCCACAAGTTTCTTGAGCTTTCGCTTTGAAAGGACAGTACCCGTAATGCTTAGGCGACCATATTCTCTCTGCATAGGTTCATATACCTTCAGCGTACTATTCAACCATTCGTATGATACTCTTGATAGGATAAACTCGGTCGTGCAAAGCGAGTGGGTGATGTTCTCAAAACTATCGCAAAGACAATGCGTGAAGTCGTATGTTGGATAAATCTTCCATTTGTCTCCCGTTAGATGATGTTTAGCATCCAAGACTCGGTATGCTGCCAGATCCCACATTTGAGGATTTCCATCTTCGATATTCTGCTTCATGCGCAAGAATGCCTCCCTGGGTTTGTATTCGCCATCTCGCATAGCTCTAAACTTTCTCAAATTTTCTTCGATGGATTGGTTCGCATGCTCGCATCTGAATCTCGGACCTCGTGCCTCACCTCCTCTCTGAGCTTTGATTTCAGCATCTAGATAAAACAAATTAGTATTGCCCGGTGTCAAATGCATGCGCAAAGTAATTCTTACCACCACAATGGCAAACATAAGCCCCTCCTAAGTTGATAAGTTCCTCTGCTTTCTCGTAAAGTTTATCGAAGTTATCACTAGAATGTGTAATTTTGTAAGGTGTGAAACCCAACCATGAAACCATTTCCTTTATCGCTGTGAAATATTTCTCTTCCTCTGCTTCAGGATTGGTATCATCAAATCTCAAATAACACTGGCCGCCATGATACTTAGCAAATCCGAAGTTGACAGCAATAGCTTTGGCATGACCGATATGCAAGTATCCGTTTGGTTCGGGTGGAAATCGAGTGAAAACTGGTTTCACTGGACGCTCCTTATAAACTTCTGAGAGAAATCCTTGGGCGAATACATTTGATGGCTCTGCTGCTTTGGTCTCTTCTGGCTGCTTAGGCTTATTTGCAACAGCTTCTTTAGGCGGTGCAGCTGATTTGGCTTTTGCTTGTGCTGCTTTCTTCGCACGTTTTGCCAATCTTTTCTTCAATTCGGCCTTAGAGACCATCTCACCTGTCTCCTCATCAAGCTGAAGCTTGGCCGTTCCTTCGGTAACTGCGTCGGCCATGTTGAATGATAAGATCAAACAAGATAGGTTCTGGTATAGTTTAATACTCTCAAAATTTTGCGGAAGTTCTCGAGGTCCAGGAACTGCAGAGGTGTTTGAGATTTTTCACTTATTGTTTTGCTGGTCAAGCTGATATGGGGGGGTTCGATAATGAGTCAAAATCGTTTTTAAAGGAGAGGGCTGAAAGCACCGACATCCCGATATCTTCACAGGGAACTGGAGAGAGTATGTGAGTATCGTAGTATCTTAGTGGCTTAGCAGCAAGTGGCTGGAAGGAATAACGGGAGTCCGTGCGCCAGAGGTTGACGGTAGCCTTCCATTACGTAGTATCTCCCATCTACCCGACCTATCTACTATAGGTATTATTTAATTGTATTGTAGCCTGGAATTCTTTAACCTTATTACTCCCTTCCCCTTTGAAAAAACCTTATATCTTTCCCAAAACTCAAATCTACATAACTTTGTTGATGTCTAGGATCAAAACAATCATGTCTATTATATCAGCTGCCGAGATACCAACTGTATCACTTCTCTATCACTTGAAGAAGTTGACCCCCTACAAAGCAGGTACTCCAGACGAATTGGACGCGACTCCAAATCAGTCTTTCAATGATCGCATCGGTTTGATTCGTGGTGATATTACTCATCTCGAAGTTGACGCAATTGTTAATGCCGCCAACAATTCTTTACTGGGTGGAGGAGGTGTTGACGGAGCTATTCATCGCGCTGCTGGACCAGATTTGTTGAGAGAATGTCGAACTTTGAATGGGTGCAGGACGGGATCCGCAAAGATTACCGATGCCTATGAGCTTCCTTGCAAGAAAGTCATCCATGCTGTCGGACCTGTCTACGATAGCTATAATTCTGAAGTTTCCGAGGAAAAGCTCGAAGGATGCTACAGGACAAGCCTGGACTTGGCGGTTGAGAATGGCTGCAAGACTATTGCATTCAGCGCCTTGAGTACCGGAGTTTATGGTTATCCCAGTGATGAAGCTGCCCCCGTCGCGCTCACGACTGCCAGAAGATTCCTTGAAAGTGAGAAGGGTTCAAAGATGGAGAAGATCATCTTTTGCACCTTCGTTTCTAAGGATGTTACCGCTTACAACGAATGGCTTCCGTGAGTTTTTTTTTAATGTTATTACAATTTGCTGAGCTAATGTTAAGTCTATAGACGCATCTTTCCGACAACCGAATTTAACGCTGATGAAGATTGGGAGGAAGTTGATGAAGTTGAAACTGCTGAGAATGGAGCCGTGTTAGTGAAGGGTACTGATGCCGCCAAGGATGATTCAGAGACGAGCAAGGTTGAGCTTCCGGAAGTTCCAACCAAAGACCCAATCGAGGATGAAGGGCATGCTGCAAAGAAGCAGAAGTCTGGCGATGATGAGAAATTGTGATAATTTATGTAAAACTATGATTGATGATACTCCTGGCGTAATAGCTTTCGATACCATTTAGTTAAATTCATTATATATTATTATAGCTCATGATACCATAATTATAATGCTAATCATGTAAAGTTATTCCCAAAAGCTACCCCTCCTCCAGCTCTCCTCTGTACCCCGCCTTGATGCTTACTAATCAATTACATTATTCATCTCTCCTCCATTTTAAATATACTTCATAGACGTCTGGAAATCCCTGGTGTTGAATCACAAACACGGCCTCGATAATTTCTCTGTGGTCTTTACCTGATTCATCAATATTCATCAATAGGATCCAAAGATGTCGGCTGCCACAAATATCTACAAGGACGAGATTGACTTTGTAGCTCTAGGAAATGAAGATCCGGATTTTGGTAAAATGTAGGTTCCCAACCAATTGACTATTTGTCCACTTTGACTTGACAGATGATATTTTATTCGCAAAAGAAAATTCACACCTTTAATCTGTTCCACAATTCTTCTGCATCAGCTGAACATTTCTTAGTTTGAAGTCAAATGGTCAATTGGATTTTAGCGACCCTAAATCGGTTCAGCAGCTCACAAAATCCCTATTAAAGCGGGACTTTGGTCTGAAGTTAACGCTTCCAGACGACCGACTCTGCCCACCAGTAAGTCTTAATTTAAGCTCTATCCATATCCAACTCTTCATGATATTCTTTGCTATAAGCTGAATGTTCAAGGTGCCTAATAGATTGAACTATATACTTTGGTTGCAAGAACTTATCGATACATCAAGTGATATTTATACCGAGTCTTACAATCCTCATCAACAAATTCATGGTCTCGATATTGGTACTGGAGCAAGTTGTATATATCCCCTCTTGGGCTGTGCTCAACGTGCTTCATGGAAATTTACTGGAACGGGTGTGTCCCATGACTTTTCAACCGAGGATGATCGTTGATGTTTTCTCAGATATCGATGATAGGAGTATTACTTTCGCTAGAGATAATGTCCAAAGTAATGGACTGCAAAACCGGATTCAGCTGGTCCAGACTAAATCTACAGGCCCACTGATACCTCTTGATGAGATAGGATGTCACAGGTATTTGTTGCTGTTCCCATAGAATAGAAGGAGTTTTTGGTTGATAAGTCCAAGTTTAGACTTTACTCTTTGCAATCCACCGTTCTATACTTCAGCCGAAGACCTAATTTCTTCAGCATCTCTTAAACTGCGACCTCCATTTACAGCTTGCACCGGTTCCGAAACAGAAATGGTCTGCGAAGGCGGAGAAGTAGCTTTCGTCTCAAGGATGATAGTCGAATCCTTGCAGTTGCGAAATAGAGTCCAGTGGTATACTTCAATGCTAGGGAAGTTCTCAAGTCTATCGAAAGTCATTGAGCAGCTGAAGGAATACAAGGTCGACAACTACGCTGTGACAGAGTTAGTACAAGGCAGTAGGACAAGAAGGTGGGCAATAGCGTGGAGCTTTAATGACAGAAGGCCGAGTATCACAGTCTCCCGTGGTTGCAGAAATTTACAAAAGAATCTCCTGCCATTCCCAGCACAGCAGACCATAACGGTAAGTCTTGTTTATTTGCCCACGAGCAGGCTTTAAAATATTTTGAGTATTAAGTGATCCGTAGATAAGCATACACGACAAAGCTGTCATCGCTGCACGTCTAAAAGATACTTTATCAAAACTCATTACGCTATGGAGCTGGGAGCCCGTGAGATTCATTGGTACAGGCTTCTGTGAGAAAGCTGTTTGGTCTCGAGCTTCACGAAGACATCGAAGTGAGACTAATAATGGCAAGTCAGTTATTACATCGAAAACCTTGCCTGAAGATATGGCTTTTGGGTTTGAGATTTCATTAGGGGAACCCGAGGTAGATTTTCAGGGAACCGAAGTTGGTATTCGATGGTTGAAAGGTCACGACAGTGTTTTATTTGAGAGTTTTTGTGGCATGATAAAAAGAAAGCTACGAGACATCTGATGCCAGCGTAATGAATTTCACAGCGCTCTTTGCCTACTTGGGGCGCTACACGGCACCTGGTGGTAAAAGATACGAATGATACAGAGCCAAATCCAAAGCTCCTCGATCTAGATAAAAGGATTTTCTTGAACATCGGTCCTGTGGGAGGCTTTGATTCAGCAACAAAGGAGGCAGGATTACGAGTGGCTTAAGATTTCCACCATTATTGTTGCGCGTATTAAAACATGAGAAGGCTTCAGTTAGTCATGCAAAAAGAAGACTTTGAAATCGGAAATTAAAACGGGATAACTCATATTGTAGGTGCGCTGGCGCGCACATTGTTTTAGAGCCTTTGTGCTTTGTGCCCCCCCTTCCCCTCCCCCAAAGCATCAAAGGACTCATAGTCCCAATTTGGATTATACAATTACTCTTATATGAGTTGCAACGAGGACACGAGGGTTGAAGTTGTAGTTTCACTGAGTAAGTTTGATGTGATGGACAATGCAATTCGGAGGAATAGCAAAACTTATTATTAATTTGAAACATTTCAAAAACACGACGACAAGGTTGAGCGTTGAGGTTATATTAGTCAGGAGTCACCGTACCTTACCATACCATACTATACTCGTAGCGTGCGTACGTGCACTTACTTCCTTTTCCCCCGCTTCATCCTCTCTTCTCTAAAACCACGAAATCATAATCAATCAAAAATACCAAATCTCTTGAAAAAGCATCTCTTTCACTTCCATGCGCAGTACTCCTTCTAATTTAAATTCACGTTTGTTATCTTGTTAGCCTTGCGATGTTTTTTCGTTACTTGATTCCTTTGAATACCAATCAATGTTGTTGTTGTATTGATTGATATTCATTCATTTATTACCTTTAGTTCACTACACACCTGTTATCAGTTCTTTATACTTGAACAGTCGTCCATCATATTACCACTTAGAACGGTGGCGCCCAAGACATTTTTGCCTGAGAATTACATCATCACTCGGCATCTGCTACCTCTACTTTTGACTGTACTACACCTGATTTTACGTCTGCTCTCACTGGAATCGCGCATTTAGACCAGGCCTAAACCCACAATCATGACAGCCACGATAACCACGAGATTCAAGAATAGCATTGCACATTCAGCAAGAGTAGACGATACTGAAACCACATCACCTAATAACCTCTCAGCCTCTTTCATTCCACCTCTGAAAAAGAGAAGAAAGGTGTTAAATAAATTATCTACTACGATTACAGCAAAATTTACACAACGATTTACCTACTTCCCTGACCTACCCACCGAACTTCGACTAATTGTCTGGGAATATGCATTACCCGATCCTCTTGTTCACGAATTATATCCCAGCTGTCCGACCAGCTCACCCTATAACTTTAAAACAAAACTTCGATCCAACAGGCGACGTATTCCTACACTTTTACATACGAGTCATGAATCAAGAGAAGTTGCTTTAGCCCATTACTGTCTAATGGCATACGATCCGCCGCCAGTGACGGAACCCCGCGAAGCTGTTGCTGGAATCACACCATTTTACTTCAACCCTGCTATTGATACTTTATTCCTAAACTGCGTGGCATCAATATTTCTCGATGTGAGATGGTTTTTACTTGATGAAACACCAAAATCAATTGCGCCTATGAAAAAATGGAAGAATGTAGCATTGGATAGTTTACATATGCGATTTGTAGCAGTGGTTGCGAGCGATCTTCCAACACCACAACATAGGATTCGAGAGTTGTTCCCAGATTTAGAGAATTTGAGTATTGCGGTTGACAGTAGGAATAGTGCCAGAAGAAGATTAAGGGCGAGTTTAAGGCCAGGGCATGCGACGGAGTTGATAACTGTAGGTTTGGATGATGTGGAAGGAAGTGATGAAATTGGCGTCTATTTTGAAAAGGATTTTGGCATTGGTAGCGGTATTGGAGCGACTTCGACAACAAATTTGACCGCAAGCGTTACTATTACTGAGGTAGACGATGATGAGGATGACATTCAAGAGGAACAAGAGGAAGATAATAGGAAACCGGAGTTGACGATGTGCAAAGTTAAGAGAGATAGGTTCTACGTGGGTCTGAAACAAGATTTGGTTTACTCCTATGTGGGAGCTATACAATTACTGAGAGCTGCACGCAGAAGAATATTCAGAAAAGCGAGATAGGGGTGGTTGGTGAATCAGGCGCAATCATCAAGCATTTGCTTGAGCAAAATGCCTCAATCTTACGACAGAAAGTAAGGAATTCACGGTACGTGATGGTTACCCGGACCAAATGTCTTGCAACACGGCAGTTCTCAAGTGTTGTTTGATAATGAACATCAACATAGTAGCGGGATACTGGAATAACAGTGGTCAAGAAATCCAGTGGATGATGGACAGGCAAAGGGATGATAGGACTTTTAAGTCATTTGAAGATGACAGGCGTGTATGCAATAATGAGGAAATAGTCCATATTGACGGAATAAAGAACTAGTGGATTCAATGCCTCTTAGCGTGCACTTACGAAATAAGAGCTTGCTGAATTACATTTTACATGTTTGGTATCATGCGTACTTGGTATCATATTCTCTGCTCCAATAGATTTGCTATTCTCCCAAAAAGTAACGCTTCATCATATCTAAGTCGTTCAAAATTAATCGCGTGCTCGCTCACTCATGCCAAAAACAACGTCCTATCTCCAGTATCTCCCAAAAATTTACCACTTAGCCTCCTTTCTGTCCAAAAACCCCTTCAAGATAGCAATTAATTTCTCCAATGCACTCAACCACACTCTCAGGGCAGCCTCGACCTTGGAGTTGTCATCTCCAAGCTTAACGTAGAAATCTTTTCTGTATGGGCAGGCGGACATGGCGGCGCTGAATATGGGCTTCACCATGAAGGAGTGGTGGGGTTTGAGTGTCTCGCCGTAGGCAGCACGAAAAGATACTGAGAGTTCGTCCGATGGGGCGGCAAGATTTTGGGAGAGCGCAATGCAAGTGAAGTCTAGACCACTGTGGGGAGATGAATCCTTAGCTTTGAATTGTGAGGTATGCGGGAATGGATAGAGAGGGTGGAGGTGTTGCGCCAATGTATGCATGCAACCGTGTCGGCAGATAATGATGACAGAATAATATATAGAATAGTAGGAAGATGACATACCGAACCAACCAAACTAAACCTTCAGTAGCGGTGTGTTTCTTGGTCTTGAGCTCATTGATGACCAATTCTTGAAGAATCTCCGACTCTGCTGGTGCAGCAAGTTGTCTCTCTCGGATTTTCTGCGAATTTATTAGCGCAATTGTATCTAGTCTGCAGAGAAAGATCATACCTTGATGTTACCAGCCATATCGTTCTTAACAGGGTTAAATGCTACAGATCCCATAACGTCTACAATTCATTAACTCATTACTCTCCGAGGAAAGACAGTAAGGGGCCATACCGAAAAGAGTTGTGAGAGATTCGGCAGCTTGCAGAAACTCTGCGGTTGCAATTGCATTGTCTTTCTCCTTGTTGATGGGGACATCAACGAATGATTTATCGAGAGTATCGATGAAGGTTTGTCCAGGGGGAATTCTCTTAACGGTTGCCATTTTGAATGAATATATTTGGTTTTTGGTTAAGTAAGGTGGTGGTTGAAAAGAAAGGGGAAGATGGTCAGTAATTGAAAAAGATAGATAATGGGAACAGGGAATGAGGGCTTTCAGGAGAAGAACAGATATAAGGGTGCTTTGAGAGGAACTCTTTCTATGAAACTCGTGGCATGAACTGAATAGATGGAGTCTGGTGTTTGGATGTTGAGTGGAATTGGTCACTGGTGGGGCAAAGGGAAAGCGGGGTTTGAGTGTTGGAAGTTTCCGTGTGAGGCAAGAACGGCGGTCAAGGATCCAAACTCGCGGCAATGTGAAACCTGTACAATTATATGAGAGGATTGGAGGATCTCAATGAAGATATATTATTTCGTGCAGACGATTATGTGGATTCAATCTGAAAAGGCTCCATAGTACCCAGCGTTCCTACAGATAGTTGGTTACCTTACCTTTTCGGTTTTAGTCTCATTTATTTCTATGGAGTAGTTCTATAGGTCGAACCGCATCCTCAGATCCAGACCTTGATCTTCTTGCCATGCCGTACATCTCATGGGAAATGTCAATATTGCATGTGCGAATTGATTTATCACTTACCCAAAGATCTCCATCATGTCGAATTACCGTTTTGTTTCTAGTGGAACTCACTATGACTCGAATATAATACCGACCTCACTCATCCCATCGTTCATCAGTTTGTAGATGAGTAGGAAACCTAAGATGTCGGCGGCGAGTCCTTGAAGCAAGTGCTGGGTCAAGGAAGGATACGATCAGAATTCAAGGGGCAATTTAATCATTCTATCAAGATGTATGAGATAGCGACAGAAGAGATTGGAATCACAAGTGCGAAGTGGCTCCCTTCTATCACGATATTTTGCATTTCTTCCTTGAAATGAAGATAAGACGCATGAGTTTCGTAAACATTGCCATCGGTATCAAACTCTGGTTTTCATCAAAATGCATATTGCTTTACTCTGGGTATCTGTATGTTTTAGGCTCTGGTAAATGATCAAAGCACGCGATTCTCGGGACAATGTGGAATTTTCAAGAATTCTTATCGGCGAAGTGATGAGTAATCCATATCTCCTTGTCATTTGCATTCTTGGTCGCTTGATAATTTATCATCCGGGGTGTCCAATAGTCCGGACTGCAGTCCAATAATTAGAAGCTCTCGATACTTGAAAGCAATACAATAAACAAAATAAATTTGTTATTTTTAATCAAATCCAAATAATAAAAGCTTCTGATTGTCAGACTGCAGTTCGGACTATTGGGCATTCTGTTATGATCTATGTGCTACCATGATGCCTCAAATGTTCAATTGACCTTTTCGGTGGTTCAATTTGCTGGTAATTTATGGACAACTGCACGCAAGAATATTGTGTAATCATTTCCATGATCCATCTATCGTTTTCGGACGGTTGCTGCTACCAGCTGGAGTAGTAGCATTGGTCATTGGAGCGGTGACAAAGCCCCTCGATGTGCAAAGCTTACATCGACATTCTTGGAAACATGTTTACACAACGCGATTAGTAAACATCTCGTCCCCCAATTTTGTGACAAAGCAGCGCTGAATTCATAAGAGAGCGAGGTTATCAGGTCTGCATGATTAAAACATATAATTTCCTCATCCCCTTATTTCTTTTCTCAAACCACTAGACACAAATCAAACTACAATATAAATTATGTCCACTGAAGGAAAATCTGTATTCTTGACTGGGGCCAGTGGCTTCATAGCTTCCCATATCCTTTCCCTTCTGATTGAGGTATGCCCCAATTTGTTAAATATGTATCTTCAAGGGTATCTGTTGATTTTTGTAGAATGGATACAAACCTATTTCTAGTGTTCGAACTCCTTCAAAAGCCGATCAGATTCTCGAATGTCATCCAGAATGGAATGGAAAGGTTGACTTTGTATTTGTGCCTGAAATCACAACACCCGGGGCCTTTGACCATGTTTTCAAGTATCAAGCTAAAAGAGGTGGCTTTGACTACATCATTCATACCGCGTCGCCAGTCACATTTTCCGTTAAGGACGTGAAGAAAGACTTGATCGACCCTGCTGTTCATGGGTAATTATACAAGTCTGCACAGTCTTATGGCCAATCTCTAACATCCACGAAAGCACTACCGAGATTCTCAAAGCCGCTCTTGAACTAGGGGGCAAGCAGGTCAAACGTTTCGTTCTACTTGGTAGTGCTGTGTCTGTTCTTGATTCATTCGAAGATTTGAATGCTCCTGAAGGGAAACCTTATACCGAAGATGATTGGAATCCTGTCAGATTTCTTACTCCCCAGCACAGCGCCGTAGCTAATTTTACTCCTAGGCAACTGAGCATGATGCAGTATCATCTCAAAGCCCTCTCATCGGGTATAATGTTGGCAAAAAAAATGCCGAACTAGCGGCAGTAAGCAAACCCTCACCTCAAACCCCAACTATAGCACGCCTTTTCACATTGGATTATTCATGCTTGTTGAGGTCGCTGACACATCAATCGCAGTGGTCCTTCATGGAAGAAAACAAACCGGTTTTTGAACTTGTTGTGATCAATCCTGACGTTGTCATCGGCCCTATGCTCCAGCCTGTTCCTAGTTCCAAAAACGTTAACGAAACCAACGAGTTCGCTTGCTATGCTTTCATTAATGGCACCCACAAGACCGTCGGTAATGCCATGTTCGCTTTCTGGGATTTCGTAAGTTCTATCCTCCTCTGGCTATATATAATACTCCCTTCCTCTTGCTTTTAATTAAACTGATTAAAGTAAAGGTTGATGTTCGCGATGTAGCCCTGTTACACATCATTGCACTCACCTCTCCTCGTATGGCCAACAAACGTCATGTGATCTCATCGGGTCCTCTCTCACCCCAGTTGGTCGTAAATGTTATTCGGAATAATTTCCCAGAATTGGTAGGAAGGTTGCCAAAGGGCGGTGATGAAAAGAAAATTTTCCCAAAAGGTTTACATCCTACCACATTGAATAACGCCAGGAGTTTGGAAATCTTTCGACAAGTCAAAGGTCAGGATTGGAAGTTTAAGACTTTGGAAGAGTCTATAGTGGGCTCAGTAAAGTCATTGCTCGAGCTGGAGAAGAAATGGGCCTCTCAAGCTGCCCACTGATAACAGACTTCTGGGTTTTCGAAGCGTTATAAGTACTTTTTGGTTCTTTTGCCTACTCTACATCCTATGGTTTTGTTGTTATCAAAGTATGTAGTTTTCCAATAATTAGAACCATAGTTCAATTATAAATTCTAGTTCTATATATTCGAAGATATTATTACTAATCTCCAAAACTTATTATAATCAACTTAATAATTAAAATCGTTTCGAAACCTGAAATAATTTCAATACTTTAAGGGATTAAATATTTCGGAGCTTTTAATAATAAACTATAATTCGAGTTAGTTAATAAGTCAATACTACTATCTGTCTCAAAGCAATCAAACAAATCTTTATAAGATTTAAGTATTATTATAAAATCTCTAGTAAAAATATAAAGGATTAAGATGAAAACAATTATATAAAGTTTAATAGTATAATTCACAATTGAATTATTTATTTATTTATTTATATTACTTAACATCTGTAGTGGACCTCCCTAGGGG